>JAKCPI010006526.1:0-15215 GCA_023213315.1 Euborellia annulipes | reverse complement strand
AATTTAATATAAACATACACTTTTTGTATTTAGATAATAATTTGATGAATATTTGTTTAACGAGATTAAAGAAAAATGTTATTTTTTGGTGTTAGTTACTAAGTGGAGTGCTAAAGAGACAAGTAACTACCCGTCATTGTAAATTTTTATCGTAATTTAATGTTGCTTTGGTGAGATTAATTAGCCTCAGGACCGCATAAAGGGGATAAATCTTAGATACTCCGAGATGCTGAGAAGGAAATTATTTTAATGGTATTTTTATTTTCATTTCCCCTTAATATGTTAAAATTCTGTATAGAAAGAAAATATTGGATACATGTCAAAAATTCTGAGTCCAAAAAATTAGGTCCCGTTATTGAAATTTTGAAATGAAGGGTCCAAGAAAAATACTCAGGTTCCCAAATGGGAACGCTCAAAAAATTTCCACCCATTAGAAATTATTGGGTTCAATCAATCTTTCTCTCCTTATTAAGCCAATTAATTATTATATTTAAATCTCATAAAAGAAAAATAATAAAAATTCGCATTTTAATTAAATTTTCTTTTTTTTTTTTAATTTCTATTACCTAAATACGTATATAAACAGTATGTGGATCAAAATCTAGATATATTATTTGAAGGAGGTATATAGCTGAATATTTGATAATCAATTAGGTAGAAATAATGAGCAAAGGAGATAGTTTATATTTCAATTTATTGTCAAACCAGGACCGACGTTTCGACCACATACGGGACCATCTTCAGGTTCAGATTAATGTCTGAAAAATATATTAATCTTCGCCAAATATGCCCAATATAAATTGGCGAGGATTAATATATTTTTCAGACATTAACCTGGTCCCATAAATAACCGAAACGTCGGCCCTGGTATGACAATAAATTGAAATTTAAACTAGCTGCTAGATATATTACATATATAGTAATAATCGTAATGTGAGTGAGTAATATTTAGTTTTTATTTAATCAATCTATATATATATATATATATATATAATTCGCTAATGTCCGTCTGTTTGTCTGTCTCTCACGCTCTATTAGGCAACTTTCCGTTGGAATTTTGAAATGAAATTTTTTATGCATAAAGAGGACCTTCTCGGGACTACAGGAAAATTATTTTCATCCCAAAATTCCCATAACTTTTTGAGCTATTTTTAAAGTTACGATTTCTCCCATAGGAAATGTATAGAGAAATATTTATGTATTCTTTTCATTTGTGTATTCCATGAATGTAAACAAATCCTCAAGCAGGCACTGAATTGGAATGGAACAATAATAATTTTCTTTTCATAATTAAGAAGAAAAGACGAGGTTCCGCAGAAGGCAGGCGTTACTTACAAAAATTCTAAATAATTTTAAACATTTTTCTTTTTAACTAGTGGTACTATTCTAATTCTTGTTGATTTCGGAAATTTCATTAAACCAAGCTTCCCCTAATGGAAAACGAACTTTCTTTACATCAATCGAGTAAACTTTGATGTTTATTTACAAAATTTGTATTTATATAGACAACGTGAATTCTAAGGAGAGTTTGGTGACAATGACTAACTTTATTATCAATGGTTTATATGCTCGTTTCTGCTTTTGATAATGTAACAGAAAAGCCCTCTTTTGGGGGGCATTATTATACGTAGAACGTCCAAACCTTCTTTTACCCCCCCCCCCCCAAACGTCTCATCCTACTTGATTGAACCCAAAAGACCAATATGGAGGCTCCTGAACACATTTCCATGTCAAGCGCTTAAACATATTTAACTTAAAAGGTACAGAGAGCATCGTTATTATCTGGGTATATTACATAATTTTGCAATTATTCTGCCTTTTGATATTCAAAATCATTTCTAACCTTGGCAAAGTTTCTATTATTTTATTTTTGAAAAAATAAAATGCAGTTTACCGAATCCTTTTGGCTGCTTGCGAATTCATAATCAAATAACGTCATGCGTCACTCTAGTGTAAATTTCACTGCCGAACCCAAGAAAATTATTATTACTACTATTCCAAACCAGTGCTTGCTTGAGGATTTGTTTCCATTCATAGAATACAAAAAATCCAAAAAAAAATACATAAATATTTCTCCTATGGGAGAAATCGTAACTTTAGGAATTAATCACTCAAAAAGTTGTAGGAATTTCGGACCCGAGTATTTTTCCTGGACTCTCCATAACGTCCTCTATAAAACCGCAAAATTTCGTCATTCCAACGGAAAGTTGGACAAACAGAGAAACAGACGTACGGACGGACAGACAGACAGACACTTCGCTATTATTACATATAGATTATTTAAGAATTGGAAAAAGAGCAAAAAAATATAAATATTTTTTTTTTTAATTTATTCAAGGTCTTTTTCGGCATCTAAGGCCATTTAGACCCCTTCCCTATTTATTCCATATGATAGTCAATTCAAAAGAAATAAATTTTCTCCCTTGGGACGAGAAGCGCACCCAAAACCTCATTAGAAGCTAATGTCTTCTCTCTGAGCCATGGTTCCCGGGCTGATTTATTATTTGAATACATTACTGAAGAAACAAAAAAAAAACCGAATTCGGTTTTTCGGAAAAAATCTCGGTTTCTCGATTTTTTGAAAATTGGCCATAAAACCGGTTTACCTGTTTCAGTTTCCAAACCCTAATCGACATATATTTACGTAGTTTTCGACTGTAGGTCCTACATTAGATAGAATTCAAGTGGACATAGAAAAATATTTTTATTTTGTTACCATATCTTTCCTATGAAGTACAAAAGTAAAGAATACTTCCTACAATTTCAAGTGTAAAATAAGAATATACATTTTAAAAAGGATCTAAAAAAAAAAATTGATTTATTAATTTAAATATTCAAAATAGTGAGAACGAATTTTGAGAAAATCAAAAAAAAAATTACATCAATAAAGTACCTGTACTCTTTGTCCGATTTTGTTCAAAAGCTCCGTGTCACGTGACAGGGAGATGCTTAAATTAAATATAAAATTTCAATATCCTAGCTCTTTTCGTTCACAGACAGACAGACCATTTTTACAGGGACCCACTTTTGGACTCGAAATCTCGACAACGAATTTTTGACATGAATCCAATACTTTCTTTATGTACGTATATCGGTAAGAGAAAGTAGGAAAATAACTAGGTTTTATTAGCATAATTTTGTAACCAAAAGTGATTGACCCCGTATTAGTTAACTGCATTAAAATGTTGCGGCTTTCCTCATTGTGACCCAAAGTTATCAGCTTTATTGTATTAAAATATTATAATGGATAATCAATAATAGAAGAGAATTCCCAAGACGATAATCAAGTTAATATTTTTTTTTTTTTTTTTCTAATGGAATAATATGAAATTTATGTATAACTAATTGCCCCCTTGATATAATTAATTTGCCTTTATTTAATGGAGAATAAAAGGCATTAAAAAAGAATTTCAAGGCAACTTGTTATTAAAATAACATTTAGAGAGAAAGGAGTGAGAATATATCAATAAAACATGGTTATGAGAGAAAATTTAATATCCATATTCATAGTCGTCCCCTATACAAATCCTTCTTCCTCAAGGAACGACTATGAATACGGACTAGTACCCACTGCTGGAATATTGCAGGAATCTTCCTATTTTACAACATTGTGGCAATATCGTAGCAATATTTTTTTGCAATTGCAATATTAATATTTAAAAAAAAAAAAAATTTTTGTCTGTCCTTCCGTCCGTCTGTCACGCTCTATTTAGGCAACTTCCGTTGGAATTTTGAAATGAAATTTTAGATGGATAAAGAGGACCTTCTAGGGAGTAAGTTACAGGAAAATTATTTTCATCCCGAAAATCCTAAAACTTTTTGAGTTATTAATTCTTAAGTTACAATTTTTCCCATAGGAAATGTATAGAGAAATATTTATGTATTCTTGTATCCGCCCTTGATGGTATATCAATTTTATTATAAGAACTTTTTCGTTGATTTGTAAATATTTCTATTCCAGTGACATAGAATCATCCTCAGTACAATCAACAGTTGTTTTCAATCGTTGATTGTACTGAGCTGATTCGTCACTGGAATCGAAATATTTACAAATCAACAGATAAAACACAAGAAGTATTTATTTTTGGCCGATGTCCTTATAATAAAATTGATCATCCTTAAGGCCATCTGCAAACGATTACTGGTATATTATTGTAACTTGCAAAATTTTGAATCAAATTATAACCAAATTTTTATATTATAGTAATATATAATATTACCTGCAATATTTTATTTAAAATATTACAAAAAAAAAAATTAACAAATTGGAATATTTTTACAATATTTCAAAAAAATTTTGTAATAATTTAATTTCATCAAATAAATTACTATATTGTAGAAATATTACAACAATTTTATATTTGAAATATTGCAAAAAAAAAAAAATATTGCTGAAATATTATTGGAATATTAAAAAAAAAAAAAAATTTAGAATAATTTGATCGTTCCTATATGACAAAAAAAATAGAAAATTTCTTTACTTCTAGGTGACGTATTTTTTCCAAAATATGATAGAAATCTAAAATTTTAGTGTAAAGAGTATATACCGAATTTCATCGATCTGGCTTTTTTAAGCAATCGTGTTCACACACACAGACATAATGCCCAAAATATTTTTTGAACTCAGGAAGGTCTAAAACGTGGAGAATCATCAAAATCTCCAAGTCCAATTTTTTGACGATAACAATACTTTCTCTATATTATTACAAGAAAGTAAAAAAGGCAAATGTCCACCCAAGGCGGGCGGTGCGGCTAGTGCCACTAGTATCGACCACAAGCAAGTTGAATACAAATCATCCCCTTTGTAGCTTATTTACTTAATAAATTTCTCCCTAAGAGATTTTTTTTTAAACAAAATTAAAATGCAAAAAAGAGGGAGGGAGAGGATAAAATGAATGAATGAATGCACCAGCCACAAACAGTTAACATTGAAATTAGTGTAGATAAACAATAGGCAAGAGAGAGAGAGAGAGAGAGTAAGCAAACCTCCGAGCTATGCTATATTATATTTGCCTTAGCAGATATGTTACGCGACGGAGATCAAAGTGCCATTGGGTTTGTATTGTGCCATTAGTTTAGGAGGGATTTGGGATTTGGATTGTTGCATTGATGATGATGATGATGATGATGATGATAATCATCAGATCAATGCTCTCAGAGAAAATTTATTCGTAAGAGCAAAGGGTCAATTCGGTAGTTAACAAAATCCCCCTTTCTTTTTTTTAAAGCAATATATGTAAATTTTTACTTTCTTTTATCTATATATAAAAAATTTTGATGGAAATACACGTTTTGAGGCAAAATCGGTGTTCAATCAGAGGGTGAAATCTTTTATTTAAATTAGGTACCACATTGAGACGCAAAAATAAGTTTTTGAACAAAATCGGCCAAAAAGTACTAGTACTTTACTGATGTACTATTTCAGTTTTTTACGATTTTCTCAAAATTCGCTTTAACGATTTTGATTAAAATTCATATATCGTTTATGATTTAGATGCTCATTAAAATGTATATTCTCATTTTGCTTTCAAAATTTTTTGAAGCACACTTTACTCTTGTACTTCATTGGAAGGACAGTAGGAGGCCATAATTTTATGAAAAGAAAATTATTATTATTCTAATCCAGTGCCTCGTTGAGGATTTGTTTACATAAATACATAAAAATACATAAATAGAAAGAATACATAAATAATTCCTCATACATTTCCTATGAGAGAAATCGTAACTTTAACAATTAATAACACAAAAATTTATAGGAATTTCGGGAGGAAAATAATTTTCCTGTAATTCCTAGAAGGTTTCTTTTAAGCATATAAAATTTCGTTACAAAATTACCGGAAGTTGAACAAATAGAGTTTGACAGACAGACGGGACATTAGCCAAATATATAAATATATAAATTATATGTAAAAAAAATAACATTTCTATTTAGATTAAAATCAATAACAGTTTTTAATATAATCTTTTTCTATACATTCGTCAAGCGTTAGAGGAAAAATATGTCGTAGGTAGGCTAGGTATAATTAATTTATGAACATAACTTAAAAAAAAAAAATTTAACTTTATCATAATTTATTTAAATTTTTATGTGAATATCCTTGGACAAGATAAAACTTTACTCTGGGTAAAAGTAAATAAATACAATCCCTTTATAAATATTAAAGCGTGCCGTATCTGTAGTAATTAAAAATTTTTATGAACTGCATCTTCCATTTAAAAAATATTCTTTGCTTTTTAACTTGTTACCATTTGTTCTAATAACTAAAACAGAATTTAATTTGGTAAATTTAAATGAAAAAAAAACACAAGGTGATATGTTTCAATATTTAATGGTAAAAACATATAATAATCTATTGAAACATATCACTTGGTGTTTTTCATTTCTATATGAAAAGTTTTTTCTGTTTAATAATTATTAGACAAAAAATAACATACATATAATTGAGGAGTGTCGGTCTGTCCGTCTGTCTCTAATTTTCCGTTGGTATTTTGTAATCTTATAGTACAGGAAAAATACTCGGGTCTCAAAATTACCATATGGGAAAATTCAAAATGAATTTTATGATTGAATTGTTGTCTTGATTTAATTTTGCACTAATTTTTAATTTGCAAATATATTGTAGCCTACGTATAATTGCAGTGTCCGTCCGTCTGTCTCTCATACTCTTTTTGACAAACTTCCCATAATATAGGATCTTAAAAAAGAAAATATGAGAGAGTTCAGGAAAATTATCCCACATGTAACAGGGGGATGTATGGCGGTAGAGTAGATGTTGAAAGAGGTATAAAAACAAGAAGAAAATTCCGCCAATGTAATTTCTTTATTGATATTCAGTCCACGGCTAACGTTTCGATCCTAGGTTTCGATCCTATGGCCACATCATTAGAGCTGGGACTGTATCAAAAAACGCATATACACTTTCCCCGAAACGGGAGGGACTCATGTGTAATAATAAGATTTATGCACTTTAAATAACAAAAGTCGAGTCGGCTTTCGAAATTGAATTCAACATTCAATTTCGAAAGCGATCCTCTCAGATATAACGAGAAGGGCATTTATATTTTAACAATAATATCAGTTTTTGTTATTTAAAGTGCATAAATCTCTTTATTGCACATGAGGCCCTCCCGTTTCGGGTAAAGTATATATGCCTTTTTTGACACAACCCCAGGTCTGATGATGGTCCAAACCTAGGATCGAAATGTTAGCCGTGGACTGAATATCAATAAATCAATACATTGGCTGCATTTTCTTCTTGTTTTTTTTTTTACCTCTTTCAAAAAAAATTATTCTAGAATCTCAAAAGGGTTTTTGAAGCTCAAAAAATGCAGAATTTTACCCATTGGAAAGCAATGGGTTCTATCACTCATTATGAAAAATTTAATTTTAATAAATAATTAAATCTCCCAAATTAAAAATAATAAAATTTGTTATATAAGTTAATTAAATATTTTTTTTTTTCTTTAATAATTATAGGAGTATATAAATATAAATAAATTATATAAAATTCAACAAATAGAGCGATAATTGTATTTTAATAAGCCAGATATGTACCAATACTACACGATATTTCTTTTTTTTTTTAATAAATGAGCAGCTGTCAAAAAAGTATCGAAAATATCGTATTTAAATTTTCATAAAAGACAAGTGTGAAGTACCTACTCCTGTTTTGGTGTCCACTAAGAATTTAATTCATCAAAGAGTATTTATTATTTGGAGTGTCCAAAGAAAAACTGGCGGCACGAATCTCCCCCTCCCCCACACCACATTTATTATTTATAAACTAATGAAACATTTCCGTTGCGTTATTTTCGTGGACAGCAATGAAATATTTCAAGAAGTGATTACGAATTTGAGAGAGGGCCACCGTGGGGGCGCAAAAACACATCTATTATTAACGACCACTTTGAGCTGCTGCCCTTTTCTTCCAACACTTGGCTCCCCCACTTTTTCTCTTATTGATTATTTACACATTTTTTTTTTTTTTTTTTTTTTTTTTTTGAATCTATGATTTTCACCTTCCGACTCATCATTTATTAAATGAGGGGCTAGAAAAATCCCTTTATTAATTTTTAAAATTTTTTCTTTTGAGAAGATATTTTTGAAGTTTGATTTTATTCTAATAATAAATAATGAATTTAAGAATAGGTATTAAAAAATCTGGTGTGACTGGCCGCACAGTATCAACACAGTATCAAGGGCGAATACAAGTGGTAATTACCTCCCTTGACCCCCCCCCCCCCCAGACTTGAGAAAAATATATTTTTTGGGATTGTATTTTTAATATAAAATTTTTAAAAACTAATACTTAAAAATTTGATTTGTATATATATTCTGGTAAACAACTACAGAACATTTAAATTACTGATAATAAGAAAAAATTGTGAGCTGTGCGACCAGTCACACTAGATTACTCCCCCCCCCCCCGAGAAACTCCTCTACCCGCCACTGCACAGTATCAGCTTAGGTAATGGAAACCTAGACAGCTTGGAATATTGCAGAAATTTGCCAATCTTGCTCAATATTGACAATATTGCATCAACATTGCTTCAATATTGCAGTTAAAACAGCAATATTCCTGTAATGTTTTAAAGAGGCGGATCTAGGAATATTGCAGCAATGTTGCCAATATTTTGCAAGATTTGCAATATTCCTGAAATATTGGCAATATATGCATGATTCGCAATGTTTCTGGAATACTGCTGCCTTATTCCAAGCTGTCTGGTAAGTTGTGTTCTATGCTTGTCACACCAGATTTTTGTGTAGACATATATTTAGCTTCTGTAAGTATTAGAATTCAAGATATAAAATTTATAAACAGAAAAATATTTGGTTTTTATCTTTTCTATGAAGTTTAAGAGTAAAGTGGGCTTCAAACAATTTTGACAGCAAGATGAGAATATACGTTTTAAAGAGCAAGTAAAAAAAAATAATAATAATAATTGATTTATGAATTTTAATCGAAAACGTTAAAACGAATTTTGAGAAAATCGAGCAACTGAAAAAGAATATCAGTAAAGTACTAGTATTCTTTGGCTGATTTTATTAAAAAAACTTCTGTCCCTGTGTGTAAATGGCTATCAGGGCGCTGATTGGCTAGAGTTACAGGAAGTGGAGCGGGAGAGGGAAATTCAAAAGTTAATTTAGAGAGGGAAATTTGAAATTCTAAAATTTTGCAATTGCTTGCCGAAGGCGAGCAAGGGGGTCCAGGGGGCCATCGCATGAGGGCTTTAACACTTGTTATTTATATATATATATATATTGGTATTCAATACATATAACGTTAGGTAAGAGAAAGTAATTTTGAAATTAATTCTCATGAATCCAAATTGTATTATTGCTTATTATTATATTGTTTGCTTACCATGATTGAATTTATGAATTTAATAGGCAGATGAATCCTTTCTCTCTTTTGAAAATAAAACCTCTTTTAAGGTAATAAGTTCTTTACTAATAAAATTTTTTCTCTTTTGTTTCAGGTAAGCATCGATTTGTTTATTAAATTTTAATTGCGACTTATGTAAGTAAAAAAAAAAAAATCTAAATTTTCTCACATGACATTTATTTGGCAATTGCTTAAATTTTTTTCTCTTTTAAGCAAAAAACAAACTTTTTTTTTAACGCACTTTTTTATAACTAACTTTTCTAAGCTAACTTAAATATAAAATTTCAACCACCTAGATCTTTTCGTTCTTGAGATATTTTGTTGACATATAGACTTTTTTGAGGGACCTAATTTTTTGGACTCAGTGAACCATTAAAATCTCGACATCAAATTTTTGACATGAATCCAATACTTTCTCTCCATATATTTTGTTTATTAATATATATAGGTAAGAGAAAGTAAAAATAACGCAACAGCTTTATTAATTTTTTTTTTTTTTTAGGTAAAAAAATAAGTTTTGTTATGCAATTTTATTTTTTCAATAGGAAGCAAATTTATTTATTGAGATATTAGAATAATCGCTCTTTTACATACTTTATTTATTTTATACTCTAAACATAAAAACAAACTCTGCTTTAGAGGTTTTTATTCTTTATGAGTATGGAGTTTTTTTGAGTTTCCCAAAAAAAGAAAACATTTTAACTTTTTTCATTGAATATATATTTCAACAAGCATTTTTTTCTAAATTAATTAAAAGAGTATAATAAATGTTTTATTAGTTGGTGTATTACACAGGTGTCAAAAAATAAAAATCTAAATATGCCTGGGAAGGTTAAATTTTATAATCCTTTTGAAATTTTACAAACATGGTTGTAAAAGAGGAAATATTTGAAATTAAGAGGAGCTAATTGAAGAAGTGACCTTTAGCGGTGTATTTTGAAAAGGAATTCCAACCCTTGGGATGAAGAATTAAAAACACTTTGCAAGGGATTATGCAAACACCTGATGAAGAAAAGATCACAGTAGAAACGTCGTTTTTTAGCATTTGAGGCCATTTAGACACCTTTCCCATTTATTTAAATTGATAACTCAATTAAAATAAATTTTTTTCGCCTGGGACGGGATGCGAACACTCGCCTTTTAATATAAGAATCTAGAAACGTTTATATAAAAAAGGAAATGTTTATTTTCTATCTTAAACCACACGAAAATAAACACGGTAATAAGTAAATTTAAATAAACTCAATACTGTCTGTCACGTTCTATTTGATCAAATTTTAGTTGGAATGAAAATTTGCACCCATATAGAGGATGTCATATGGATAGTTCAGGAAAAATAGGGGGAGGCTCAAAAAAATCCATTATTTTCCCATAAGAAAGCATTGGGTTCTTATGAACAATCAAAACCAATTAATTATAATAATTAAATCTCTCTAATTAAAAATAATAAAATTTGTTATATAATTAAATTTTCTTTTTTTTTAATTCATATATATCTATATACATATATAGATCTCGAAAACTATCGAATTTTAGTCTCAATAATTTAAAGTACTGACAATTGAGTTTGAAAGTAATTAATTATACAACAAATTTTATTATTTTTAATTAGAGAGATTTAATTATTATAATTAATTGGCTTTGATTGTTCATAAGAACCCAATGCTTTCTTATGGGAAAATAATGGGTTTTTTTGAGCCTCCCCTCTATTTTTCCTGAACTATCCATGTGACATAAATAAAAAGACACGTTTGGTGAAACATCAATTTATTTCAGATTAATTAATTTAAAGAAATGAGTTATTGTTTTATTAAATTAAAAAAATATGGTAAATAAAAGATTAAATGGAATTACAATCACAGGTGTTTATTAATTAGAATCGTCTCAGCTGCTTCGCCTCCTGAGACGTCTAGGGGGTATAGAGTATATACTTCGACACATGAGACACGAATAGCAATGCCAATGACTTATTGTTATAGCTTGACTCTATTTAATATACGACTAGTTTAAAAAAAATCAATGATAAAAGAATGCTTTAGACATGGAAGAGGGTTGAGGGTTTTGGGCGTTGACACTTAACTTGTACATGCAGAGGCAGGAACTGGACGGTTGGATGTGGTTGAAGGCGGCACCGGATTGCGGTCAGCGGGTGAGGATGACAGCCGGAACAGGTTGAGGTAGGCAAGGAAGGTAGCCAGGGAAGGCAGCAGGTCGCAAGGAAGGCAGCAGGTAATGTCGCAAGTAAGGTAGCAGGTGAGGCAGCCAGATAAGGTAGGATTCAGGGCGGACTCGACCTACGTCGCCAGTTGACTGCTAGGACCCTTGGTAGGATGTGGAAGTGGATCCGGATAAATAAAAGTTTAAATGCAGGTTTTAAACATATTTATTTATTTTAAGCCGGAACGCCAGCACGTTGGCCCGTTTAAAGTCGCCAAATGACTGCGGACTTTCAGAGGCATAGCCACATAATAAACTTGTATATAATAGATTAAAAGAAGGCCTATTTGGGGAGGCGATGTGGTTGCCTTGACGGCTGGGCGACAATTAATTTTTATTTATTTTATATATAATTAATTAGTAATAATAAAATTAATTAATACTTCAACAATACAATTTAAATTAGATATTTTTCCTAATTAATTGGCATTGTTGATAATATTAAATCAACTTAAATAAATTATAATTATTTGTATAAAAAAAAATAAATTAGTATTAAATAATTGCTTATTAAATGTAAATATTCGTGGGGATATAAATCTGTAAGGAGGGGTTGCCCAGGAGACCCGCTCATATGGCTTTGACCATTATATCCCCGACGAAGAAGGAAAAAAAAAAAAAATTTTCACAATAATTTTTTTTTTTTTTTTTTTTTTTTGTTTCAATAATAAAAGAACTTTTGATTAATACTGCCTTCTGTTAGGCTTAAATACAAAAACATTGAAACCACTTGCCTTTTTTGGCAGAAACACCACTTAAACTACACTTTTCACTTCACTGGGGCCGGGGGGGGGGGGGGGCATTCTAAAAATTGCTTTCTTTTTTTATTTTGTTTGAATCTTTATGAAAGTTTATAGTTTTTATTGATTTTTAATGTTGATTTATTAATATTTTTTTTTTTTTTTGTTTACACAATTTTAAACTCATACAAATTTTGTTGTAACTCGCACACACCGTTGTCAGAATTAAGAACACATCTTACTAACTTTACTTTAATATTTTTAATAAAAAAAACAACAGCACATCAATACATCCAAGAAACTCAAAGTTACCATAAATCTGACTCTCTTACTTCTACTGGACACAAAGAGAAACAAAAATCATATTCGTCAATCTTTCCTCTATGTTTATTTTATAAAAACTTACTCGACTATCAACAAAAAAATTAATTAATCAGAGCTCGATATTCTCTCCTACAGCTATTTGATTTTCTATTTTTTTTTTTTTCAAGACAGGTTATCCACTATAACAACATCAAAAAAAATACCCAACATCCTTATTTATGACTCCAAATTTTTTTTATAATTATTACTTGATTTATTACATCTTATTCATACAAAACCCCTACGACAAACAGCTTTTATTAATTTTATTTTCAAAGAGTGTGTTGACTCCCAAAATTCAACTTGTATATATATATATATTTTTTGTTTTCTCACAAAGCGAACACCCGTTTCCACAAACAATCTTACTTTTCACTTTCAATTCAATATCTATATATTACAAACAATTCAAACTATCTATCTCTTATTTATTTCCACTCCAGACCAATTTCTGACCAATATTGAATCTTTCTAAATTCTAACTACAAAAATATATTTCTTTTCTCACTCTTAACATTCTTTCCTAAGCAAGTGTGGCTTTTTCATTCAAATTCAATCCTAATGCCTTCTGTTAACAATTCTTATTTTCTATACATTCCATTTATCATATAATTTTTCCAACTATTTAACTTTCTTCATTCTTTTTTAACCGTTCATTTTCCATTCTATACCAGGTTATTAATTAAAATTGCATCTTTCATTACCTAACTTCTTACCTAATGTCCTTTTCTACACCGACACCTATTTTAACAATCATTTCCACTTCTTAGATTCTTGTGATACAAAACTTTATCCAACATAACAAATTTAACTTCTAACATTTCAACGTGCCTCGATAACTAACTACGACGGTTCTATCAAAAAACAACAGGCTATGTATGAATAAATGACTACAATCTACTACTGATTAATTATTTTTATATGAAAGTGATCATAACCACAATTCAAAAATTTATCAAATCCTTAAGCGAGTATTAAAATTTTCAAAATGGCATTGAGGAAAGCATTGATTTCAATTCAAAGTGAGTGCTAATTGCTGGCGAGATTTTAAGAGGGTCTGACAACACAAACTTTAAGTCGCTATAAAATTCAGATTTTTTTTTTTTTTTTTTTTCTAACATTAACAAAATTATTTGTTCTTTATTTTAAAACTTTAAATGCACTAACCTAACAAAAAAAAAAATTATTTTCTCTTCTTTTTATTTATGTATGATTGTTTTCTTTTGCTTTATTTTATTTTATTTTTTATTTTTTTATTTTTTTTTAACTTTAGCTGGACAATATCTCCCTTGACTTTCACTAAGCGAACTTTACATTATAAAAAAAACATGTGTGTGAGACGAATTGCAATACTTCAAAAATTAATGTATATATATATTTTTTTTTCTACTCAATTCAAGAGACTACTACAATATAGAACAAATGACAACATCGAAGGGCAAATCCAGTAGAGAATGTCAAGGCCGGGGGTCAAAGTCACATCAGGTGGCGGTTTCAAGTAAATGCTGCTTTTTGGGCTAAACTTCTTTAAAACGCGCCCTATGTTTATAAAACAATTTATTTAGCGCGAGGGCAGAAGGATGTCCTCGTATCAGACCAGAGACATGCTTTAATATTTTGTGATCACACGAAGAAGAGAAGAGGGGATCAAATGAGGCTGTTTCAGACTGGAACTTATTTTTGGGGGCATCAATGACAGGAGAATTATTATTATTAAGCAGTGCGAATGTCTTCGACACCAGATCAGAAAAAGAAGACAGTTTAAAGGTGGCAGGGACAGAAGAAAGTGCTTCAGATTGAGAGGACGCAAAAGAATCTATTCTGTAACAACCTGATTGAACCAGATCAAGGGCAGGTTGCCGGGTAACTTTTCCGAACGCAAGGTTACTGTTTGAATCTGCTGACAAAATGGCCTTAATATTGGTAACTTTACATATAGAACAGGCTTTAGGGTCAACGAGCGGTGGGCTTGCATCAATTGACTGACTTTTGAATGACTGAGAATGAGGACGTTCGACCAATTCCATTTTATTTTCCTGTGGAGCGAGGGAGATCGGGGGTGAGGCTTCCCTGATAGAGTCGACGGTGGGGCCGGCTTGTTGCAGATTTGTCGCAAGAGCCGCGAACAGAGCATCCTGACGGTCAAATCTCTCGTTCAATTGTGCTTGGTGGTTAGCCAAGTTTTTCATCTCAGAATGGAGTTCTTGGGTGCATTGCTCAGTGCGAGCAAGAATTTGTTGAAACATGGCTGCTATATCAAGTGGCGGGGACGGAGCCTCGACATTGCTAGGGGCATCTGGTTGAACTGGCCTCTGGTCGGATAACTCGACTATCTCGGACACCGGCTCAGGATTAGTGAGCGGTGATTCCCTAGCAGCAGCCATCTCTGACTCTATCACTACGGTGTTCATATCTGACTCTAACGATTCGTCTTCACTGTCAACAGATTGAGAGAATAAAGGCTTCCCAACTCGAGATCTTAAATTGTACTGATGTCCGTCGCTCATTA
>JAKCPI010006525.1:0-22264 GCA_023213315.1 Euborellia annulipes | reverse complement strand
ATTTTTTTATTATTTTTAATTTTTCTTTAAAATTTGAAAGGCAACTTATAATACATAAGGCATAAGAAGCAAGAAATGAAAAAAAAATCAAATCCCATGCCCATAAAAACTTCGCCACAAATAAATTCTGGTAAGATTTATTTCTTTTTCTCAGCAAGCGGTTTTATTATATTTGATTGTTCAACCCAGAAATCTTTTTATGATATTTAATAACAAAGTGATAGCAATGGCACCGAATAAGTTATTTTCTGTGTGGTGGACGTCGTTCTTTTTCTAAATAATAGGAAGAGAACCCAAATCAAGATAATTCGTGAGCATGCTGTTCTGGAGTCGCTGAATTTCAAGCCAAAATTCGTAGAAGAGAATCTCTGGAGGTCAAATATAAAAAAATTTCTAAAGGTAAATTTCATTGTCTTTTTTAAAAATATAAATTAAATTCAGTTGATAAATATGTGATTGATTGCCAATGAATCTTTCACTTGTATTTATATATAGATTTATAGAATATTTTTAAGGATTTATCCTCTAAATTTTCTTTAATAATTTATTAAGTGAAACTTCGCTTTTTTTAATTCTTCATTTTTTTGATAATTCTAATAATGTGCAATTTGAAAAGTACGTTATTTGTTATTTGTGCCCTCTAACGACTTTTGCAAACCAAAACCAACTGGATTTGACAGAGAAAACAGTAATTTGAAATTTTCACAAAATTATTATCACATTTATAATATATAAATATATTATTATCAAACAATATTATGATAGGTAGTATAGAGTTGACATCCCACTATTATCTAAAGAGAAATAAAAGACCTATATGAGTTAATGACAAATGACATATTTGAAATTGACAAGCTTCAGATATTTTGAATTTGATCTTTTGAAGAATGAATTTTAATTTAAATAATTAAGTAATTTTCAAATAATTTTTAATTTCAGTTATTTTAATTAATTATAAACTTTGATTTTTACATTTCTTAAAAATTGTTTTTATTTCATTCAAAGAATATAAATGCCACTCCTCTTAAAGAAAGCCTTTAAATATGCTCTGGTATATGCGATGTATATTTGCTTTGAATATTTCTATTAAGATAATATAGAAATTATTTAATTAGAATTAGTTTTATAATATATATTCTAGCCAACTAGATGTAATTATAAATATATCTAGAGATATACATTTTATACTTTTTTTTTTTGTTTACGGCCATAATAAAAAAAAGCTATTTTTTTATACTCTTTTGGTTTTAAACAAAATAATCCAATTACGTGCTTGTAAAAAAAAAAAATTTTTACTTAAAATTCCACTCTTTAACATTATTTACTAATTTCATATTTTTTTATTTTATTTTTATTTAGGGATCGGAATACCCTTATACACCAGAATTACTTATTTAAACATAAAGAGATCTTCAAAGTAAACTATCATTATTTAAAAATTCCAAACTCTTTGTTTTCACTTCCGGCAAAGAATAAAAAAATCTTCTCCCGCGTCCTAGTGATGGTTTGATGCAATGCAACCATCCTCATTGATAGTGTCAGTGTTCATTTTTGTTTCGCGCTACTTTAACGAGTTCATTCTGTTCGTGTTTTATTTAAACAATCGTTTTGAAATAGTAAAATTTGTTTAGTGAGTGATTTTTTTATATAATTTGTGTTGGAATATTATATTCATCATCCAGATCAGGTGACACTCTTAATCTCATATACCGGTATGTCCAAATCAACTATTTTAATCCTTACTTAGCCCATCTCATAAATGGCTACTTGAAATATAAATAATTTTAAAATTTTTAAAAACTTTTATTAAATATTTATGATGTATTGATTATAAATTAACATCAATTCTGTTTTATGAGGTGGGTTAAGTTGTAATCTCCCACTCTATCTTTCTTTTCGGAGAAATTATTTTTTAATTTTAAACTCTATTATTAAGTGTGTTAAATTGCTTCAATTTTTTTTAATATTAAACATATTATTATTCAAATAAATGTGGTGGATATAAAATATTCATTCTAAAGGTCACATTCTTGAAGGAGAAGAGGGAAAATCTGAAAAATATTTAATTTGATTAGATTTATTCAATTTTTACTTTCTCTTACCTCTATATATATTTTAATATATATAGAGAGAAAGTATTGGATTCATGTCAAAAATTCGATATCGAGATTTTGATGGATATACACGTTTTGAGGTCCCCTGAATACAAAAAAGTGGTTTTCGCGGCATGGACTGCCTGTGAAAAAAATATCTCAAGAACGAAAAGAACTAAGAGGTTGAAATTTTATATTTAAGTTAGGCACCCCCATGGGACGTGACACGAAGCTTTTGAACAAAATCGTCCAAAAAGTACTAGACCTCTCCTCAATCAAAAAAAAAAAAAAAAACACTCTAGAAACAGTTACTTTTCAGGTAATTGATTTTAGATAATGCTTATCGTGGATCCGTTTGACCTTTTGTTGTATCGCTAGTGAATGAATCAATTGTTACCATGTTCTTAGCCTTTGTGGATTAGAATGTATTTACCGCCCTTATTTCATTACAGCGCGCAGAGAAACATTAAATATGAATTTTTTTTTCCGGACCTATATTGAGCATATGAGTTTTGTGTTGTTGCTTGTCAGTTAGCATAGATCATTTGGGTTGGAGATTTTTTTTTTTTGTAAACGAGTCTTCATAAAATGGAGTCCTTCATCTGAGTCCATTAAGTTTCTTTTTTTTTTGTACACTTACACTTTTTTTCCAATCACACTCACACGCACACAGTCTTTTTCGGCATATTATGCCATATAATACTTTACAATACTCGTATTTTAATAATATATATGTATTGGGGTCCAGGCATATTCATTTGGTATCCAAATGGGTTAAATAAAATCATAGGACTGCCAGGGATTCGAACCCGCGACCCTTGGTATAGAAGGCCAGCACGCCAGCCACTACACCAAGGCCCGAGGGCCCAAAATCTTTTACTTCATGTGTGTTTGTACCTTTTGACACACTTTGGTGATACTCTGTAAACATATTTTCATAATCATTTTGAATTTATTCTGTTTATGCTGAAAATTTTTTCGTCGATATACATAATAAAATAGCGACTTCTAAGAAAATTTCAAAGTTCCACTATCTTTTATAGAATAACCAAAACTCATCCAATATTAATAGAAATGAACCGATTCAAAAGCCTAAGGAAGAAGAAATAAAAAAGATGAAGAAGAGTTTGGCGACGGGGGAGAGAGGGAGAAAAACAAGCCAGGAATTTCTTGATTGAATATTCAGAGCCGAGCCCAGGACGGCAGCTGACTCAGCTAAGACACCCGGCACGTGCGAGCTGGGTCTTACCATTACGATTACGATTACCATTACTATTACTCTTCCCTTAGCAAGCCTCTAATCGGCTCATCGATGATTGCACGCACTTGTAGTCTTTCCGAGTGACCCGAACACAACAACGTCTTCATTCCGTTAGTGTCTTTCCATCAAGTGACAATCCTACTAAAAAAGTGTTTGTCTTGCTTAGAAAAAAAATGTACTTGACTTTGTAAAAAAAAAAAAAAGAAAATGCTTAAATATCGTAGAACGCGACCCCCTAGTGGAAGTCTTCCTGTTATTAATCGACTTTGGGTGAGTGCGTTTTAGTAATTATCTGATTTGAAATGCGTATATGGAGAGGTGTGTTTAAAGGGAGAGATTAAATAATTTATGACTCCATCATCATAAAATAAAAGAAAAAAATCAATTTATATAGAATCAAATGAAAAAAATTTTGCTTAGACCTTTCATTTGACCAACATTTGAATTAATGGATAATAAATTTGAAAATGTTTGGAAGCTACATAAAATCAAGCAGCTAGTAGTTTTTCCAATTTATTTATTATTAATTAATGGGCCAGAGCCGACGTTTTGGTCTCATATAGGAACATCCTCAGGGCCAAGCCATGGTCATATTGGCAAAAGTCATTGTTAATATAATCAATCCAATGACCAAAGAGTCACTCACTCACTCTCTGTCCATCATACATACACTACTGAAATTTGGCCAATGGATTTATTATATTAATAGTGTTTCTTTTGCCAATACGACCAATGAAGAATCAATATATTGACAATGGCTTGGTCCTGGAGATGGTTCTAACAGAAACGTCGGCCCTGGCACATAAATTAATAAAGAGTAGAAACAAAATCCTACATAAATTAATATAAATTAAAAAAACTACTAGCTGCTTACTCATTGGAGAAATCCAGAAACCTTTAAACTACATATTATCAGCTATACACCTCCGGCAAATATAATTAGGATCTCTAAAAGTCAAAGGACTAAAGAATTTTTCAAAAATTTGTTCAAAAGGATCTATAATATATATAATTGCTGCTGTCTGTACCAAAATAGTTCAAAAACTATAAGAGCTAGAGCCATTAAATTTTCTTTATTTTGTGTAGCTTCTTTTGCTCGAATATAAAATTGCAAATCGTAAATCGTAAATTTCAGTTATACTTCCACTATGTGAGGTTATATAAAAACGCCTGACCAAATTATCTCAGACACTCTTGAAAAAGTTTTTTTTTTTTTTTAATATTTATATGGTTCCGGAAGGTGTTTGGGCCTTTAAACAAGTCATTCTTCGACTAAGGCTGGACGCACACCAATTGAGCAAAAATATTTTCGACTAAACGTGCCTAAAACTTTTTTTTCCCAATTCTTTCTATGGGTCAACGCACACCGAGGAGGCAAAACACAATTGAGCATGATTCGACATCATTGAACAAGATGTTTTGCCATTGAGCGTTTTGCTCAATCTGTGTGCGTTGGCATTGAGCAAAACGTTTTGCTCTTGGACAAAACGTTTTGTCCGAAAATGTTTTTGCTCAATTGGTTATGCGTTCAGCCTAAGGGTGTCGCAGGGGAGGACGCAGTCGGGCTTAGTGTCTATTAGATAGAATAATATTGTCAATATTTGTCAAAGCCTTATGGCCTACTACTTATCCAAAATTTTAAATAAATTGATTTATTAAAAGAAATTATTCAGTATTAGAATTATTATATACCGTATACCATTATCTGGCATTTTCATTTATTCCCTCTATATTTTACTGGATACAGGGGAGGAAGAGGTTTTAATCCGCCAGTTAACTACTATTTATATAACCTAAAAAAAAAAAAATATAAGACTATTTTTAATTTCTCTTTTTTAATTTTTTGCGCCTGAACTTCAAATAAAATTACAATTCCCATACTAGCCTATCTAAATTTTTTTCTTTATGATGAATTTCCCTGACCAATCCTACTCATATAAAGATGATCCAAGAGATTATATGCCAAACCTAAGATATTCATTTCACGTCATTTTCATGACATCATGACATTCAGGACCCATTCACCTGTCTAATTATCCCCAGACCTTTACAAATCGGGTCATCATAACTCAAGATATTAAAATGGAACTTGACAGACGTATTTTAATTAATTTTTTTATTATTTAATATGTCTGGAAAACTGTTTTTTGATACGTGCGTTAATTTTACACCGTTAACCCAATAACGAATTAAGAATTTAGTTTTTATATTAACTGTTTATTCGGATATAGAATTTGCATTTCCTTCCTATTATAATAAATGGAGAAGGACTGGCTATCTTTATTTTTTTATTAGAAAATTACTTTAATACTAACGCTGTTTTTTAGGATAAAATAAACATTATTTAAAAAGAGCTCCGTCTTTTTAGTCTGAAATTAATTGATTTGTGATGTTTAACTTGAAAGGTTCAAAGAATGCGCGTAACAACAAATCCTTAAAATAGTCGTAAATAAAATTGGTTTATACAGTTTGATTTAGAATTATATAGGGTCCGACCGAAAGAAGATTTTCAGACGAAACCGAATTTCGGCCTCAATCTTACATCTTATCTTCTCTTGTTAGTTTCGGCCGAAACCGTAACCGAAACAGAAACGTGGATTTCCTTTACAACCTTCTTTTTTTTTGAACGCGGAAATTTTTTTTTCCCCCTCCCGTGAAAATCATTTTACCTTTTTTTTTTTTAGGAAGACTAAAATTTTTCCGCACCTTTTCCACCTTGCGGAAAATTTTTTTTCTCCCTCAATTGCAAATCATTTGAAGTTTTTTTTTTCTCAGGTTTCGGCTACTTTTTGGACGAAACCGAAACCAGGATTTTTGGCCGAAACTGGTAACCCGAAACCGAATATTCGGTCGGCTCCTAGTATATAAGTTAATTTCGATTGATTTTTCGAATACTTAATCAGATTTCTTTTAGGATTAACAAAGAGAGATAGTTATCCGTATTCATCCGACTGTCTGGGATCCGAACCCGCAACCTTTAGCTTTAAGATTATAAATATTGATATTTGTCAACACCTCCAAATTCTCTGGCATTGTTTTTGTTTTTTTTTTTTAAATTGATTTGGCTTATTTTAGTCAATTTTGTCAGAAGATTTTCCAGAGTAGTGGGGGGAAGCTCGATTTAGACGAATCCTTCTATCCCCTCCTTCGACCTAAAGAATAAGTTTATTTAGTTTTTACTTTCTCTTACCTATGTATATATGTAATATATATATAGAGAGAAAGTATTGGATTCATGTCAAAAATTCGATGTCGAGATTTTGATGGATCTTCACGTTTTGAGGTCCCCTGAATCCAAAAAAGTGGTTTTCGCGACATGGTCTGTCTGTGTGTGGGTGTGTGGGTGTGTGTGTGTGTGTGTTCAATTTTAAGCATGAAGGAATTGAGCTACGAGGTTGAAATATATTATTTAAGTTAAACATCTCCCGGGACCGGAAAAATAAGCTTTTAATCAAAATCGGCCAAAGAGTACTAGTACTTTACTGATGTACTTTTTCAGTTTTTTTCGATTTTCTCAAAATTTGCTCCAACGATTTTTTTTTAAATTCAAAAATCAATTATTTTTTAGATGCTCTTTAAAATGTATATTCTCATTTTGCAATTGAAATCTTCTGAAGACCACTTTACTCTTGTATTTCATAGGGAAGATAGGAGAAATGGTTGCCATGGTAACAAAATATAAATATTTTCCCATACTTATAAATTTTACATCTGAATTCAAATGTTCCGTACTGTCGGGAACTAAATACATGTCGACACAAAAAATCTGGTGTGACAAGCACAGAACACAACTTTCGATTACCGAAGGTAAGAGAAAGTTGTGTGCTGTCGCCAGTCACACCAGATTTTTTTAATAATTTCTAGCAGCGTTTAAATTTCTAAATTTCTGCCCCTATAATATAGGGTTTTGGGAGAGGAGGCTAAGAATTATTCCAAGTAGAAAAGCGAGTTTAGGAATACCAAAGTTTGTAAACCTCTAGACTAAATAACTAAAAATTGACTTTTATTTATAACACAATTTTATTTACCTCATAAAATCTATTCCAAAATTAAATTTTGATTTTAATTAAATATTTTTTGGCCTGATTTATAAATAAATTAAGACATTTGTAAAAATTTTCCTGCACTTTTTATATAAGCAACCATACACACAACTCTGTGTTGGTGGCATAACTTAAGGGGACTCCCTCTTTAGAAAGGCCTAACTATAACTCAGTATGAACTCTAGTGAAAGTATACCTTTTAATGATACGGATAATATAAAATACATTAACCCTCTAAAACACGGGACTTTTATAACACTGTTTCATTCTAATAAAGATTGTGATTTCCTGGGAATTATCCCAGTATAAAAAATCTGGTGGACTGTCGCACAGCACACAACTTTCTCTTACCTTCGGTAATCGAAAGTTGTGTTCTGTGCTTGTCACACCAGATTTTTCGTGTCGTCATATATTTAGTTTCCGCCGATATATTAAAATTCAAGATGTAAAATTTATAAGTATGGGAAAATATTTATATTTTGTAACCATGGCAACCATTTCTCCTATCTTTTCTATGAAGCACAAGAGTAAAGTGTGCTTCAAACAATTTTGAGGGCAAAACGAGAATATACATTTGAAAGAGCATCTAAAAAATAATTGATTTTTGAATTTTAATCAAAATCGTTAGAGCGAATTTGAGAAAATTGAAAAAAACTGAAAAAGTACATCAGTAAAGTACTAGTACCCTTTGGCCGATTTTGATTAAAAGCTTATTTTTCCGGTCCCGGGGCTGCCTAACTTAAATATAAAATTTCAACTTCCTAGCTCAATTCCTTCATGCTTAAAATTGAACACACAGACACACAGACAGACACACAGTCAGACAGACCATGTCGCGAAAACCCCTTTTTTGGATTCAGGGGACCTCAAAACGTGAAGATCCATCAAAATCTCGACATCGAATTTTTGACATGAATCCAATACTTTCTCTCATATATATATTACATAAATATACATAGGTAAGAGAAAGTAAAAATTCATAAATTTTTTTTTGAAAACACTCACACTTTTTTCCCATTCACACTCGCACTCACACACACTTCCACACAGTCTTTTCGGCATCTCAGCATTTAAGACTTAAACGATAACTCGTGTTTAATAATATATAAATATTTGGGGACCAGACATTCTTCATTTGGTATCCAAATGGCTTAAATAAAATCACCTGACTGCCTGGGATCCGAAGCCACGACCCTTGGTATAGAAAGCCAACACGCTAGCCCCTATACCAAGCCGGAGAGCCTTAAATGTTTTTTAAAAATTTATATAATGATTAAAAAAATATTAAAATCTTTTTTATTTATTTTATTTTTATTTTTGAGATTTCAAGGGGGGGGGGGGGGGGGGGGTGTTAGAACAATACTACCGTGGTATATTTGGGTTTCGTTCATTTTTACTTTTTTTTTATTTATATCTATAATATATATTTTTTTAATAAATATTAATATCCAAGTTTTTTTTTCTGTTCTATAATTTTGACTGCTTTAACTTTAAACATTATTTTTACGTTCTAAAATTAAACACTATTACAAATGATTTCGAAATCACTTCTAATAAGAGCGTTAAGTCAAAATAATCATCAAATTTATTAAGGAACACCTCTCCTATTTTATCTATTCCTTCCAACCTAAAGTTTTCTTTATATTTAGAAAGAAGAAAAAAACAATCGACCATTAACGTTTGGTTCCTAACTGAACGGATGGTCGTGTTGTGTTGTTCTATATCTGGACTAATTTACGGTTACTTTTTTTTAAATACTTCCGTTACTAGTTTATTTATATCGTAAATTTGTTATTTTTTATCGTAACATTTTGCCCTGATAAAAAAAATTTGTTAATTATAATTTAGCTAATAACTTTTCATTAAGAAATTTAATAAAGAATTATGACTTTAATAATAAATGTCTTATTTGATGATATTACGTTTTGTGTTCCGTGATGTGGAAAAGTTGAACTAATATCTTTAAAAACAAATTATTCTTCAACTTAAAAAATTTGAAATAATTTAAACAATCCAAGAGGATTCTTCATTTTTTAAAAATTTGACTTTTACATTTTACTTTACATTTATGATAAATTTTACTAAAGATCATGCTATACTAGCGTTTTTGTGTAGTGTAGTGAGAGTTACAACCCAAAGATTCAAAGGCAGTGTGTGTGAAACAATCATACAATTCAACAAGAAATCTCAATACGTAACATGGTCTTTGGTAAAATTTATCATGACTTCTCTCATATAATTGGTAGACTGTAGAGTGACCAAAAGCTTTGTCAAAGATTTTAGAGAAGACAATAAATCTGGTTCATTCTCAAACTATAGGGGCCTTTGGCGGGAATAAGTTGCGGGAAGATGGTTTTTCGCAAATATCTCGAAAACTATGCAGATTTCCGCAAAAATTCATCTATACAAAAATAATCGAAATTAAACTACAAACAAAATTGGTCTAGTACATAATCACGCTAAAGTGAACGGTTCGGAAGATATAGAGGGGTAAAATTTGATGGTTGTCATGGTAACAAGATATCAATATTTCTCTATCTCAGTGTCTACTTTCATATGAATTATAAATTTTACCCCTCTAAATCTCCCGAACCGTTCACTTTAGCGTCATTATGTACTAGACCATTTTTGTTGGAAATTTAATTTCGATTATTTTTGTATAGATGAATTCTTACAGAAAGCTGCATAGTTTTCAAGATATTTGCGAAAAACCATCCTACCGCAACTTTACCGGCTTATTCCCGCCAAAGGCCCCGGTACTGGAAGTACTAACTCTAGAGTTTCTTTCCATCACTAAAATGCAACCTATTCTGAAAATATTAGCCTTCAGAAAAATCTCGCCCATTTTTGTCGCCAGGTCTTGGACTATAAGGGGATAAAATGGGAACACAAGTCTTGTGTTTATTTTTTAGTAAGGAAGAAAAGAAAAGAGCGATTGCAGCTAGGTTTATTTCGTTTAATAATCACTTCAAGCCGACGTTTCGGTCAGATATACGACCATCATCAGGGCGTATATCTGTCCGAAACTTCGGCTTGAAGTGATTATTAAACGAAATAAACCTAGCTGCAATCGCTCTTTCTTTCTTCCTTACTACAAGATCTACTCAGCTTTCCACCTCACTCTAATTTATTTTTTTGAAAATTAAAAAAAATTAATTAGCTTTAATTAATTTTAATTTTTAATAATTTTAATATTACTTTCCTCTCCAACTTCACAAAACTTTCCTTATACCTCATATAGATAATTAAATGTGAAAAAACTCATTTTTTTAAAACTATCGGTCGGATAAGTTTGCTAGTTGACTAGATGTGTAGCAACCGGCACTAAGTGAAACTTCGAATTTTAAAGAAATTATTAATCATTGAAAATATTCAATTTTTTTAAAATAAATCTCTCATAATAGAATAATACTAATTACACACCCGATTGATCTCTTTCTCAAGAGTAATATTTATCAATAAAGAGAAGATATTTCTGTCATTGAATTTAAACGGACATTCCCAGAACTTTAATGTCGGCCTATTTTTTTCTCTCTCTTCTTAATCTTCATTTTCAAAAGATTAACTGTCATCAAAAATGGAAGAAATATTTCCGCACACGACCGGATTAACGACGTTCTATCGCTTTCGCTGTATCCGGCAAAAGACACACACTCGACACTTTTGCAGAATCTATTACTATATATAAGATTTCTTTCAATCCAGATGGCTGAAAAAAAAAAATAATTATCTGTTTTTTATTTATTTTGAAAGTCAATTTAATATATCAAGCTAATTTTTTTTTACTTTCTCTTACCTATGTATATATGTAATATATATATAGAGAGAAAGTATTGGATTCATGTCAAAAATTCGATGTCGAGATTTTGATGGATCTTCACGTTTTGAGGTCCCCTGAATCCAAAAAAGTGGTTTTCGCGACATGGTCTGTCTGTGTGTGGGTGGGTGGGTGGGTGGGTGTGTCTGTGTTCAATTTTAAGCATGAAGGAATTGAGCTACGAGGTTGAAATTCTATATTTAACTTAAACACCCCCGGGACCGGAAAAATAAGCTTTTAATCAAAATCGGCCAAAGATTACTAGTACTTTACTGATGTACTTTTTCAGTTTTTTTCGATTTTCTCTAAATTTGCTCCAACGATTTTTTTTAAAATTCAAAAATCAATTATTTTTTAGATGCTCTTTAAAATGTATATTCTCATTTTGCAATTGAAATCTTCTGAAGACCACTTTACTCTTGTATTTCATAGGGGAGATAGGAGAAATGGTTGCCATGGTAACAAAATATAAATATTTTCCCATACTTATAAATTTTTCATCTGAATTCATATGTTCCGTACTGTCGGGAACTAAATATATGTCGACACAAAAAATCTGGTGTGACAAGCACAGTACACAACTTTCGATTACCGAAGGTAAGAGAAAGTTGTGTGCTGTGCGCCAGTCACACCAGATTTTTTAAATTACGATTTGTATTTATTAGAAGTTGGGACAAAAGTACATTGTTATTTAAAAATCTGGTGTGACTGGCGCACAGCACACAACTTTCTCTTACCCTTCGGTAAGAGAAAGTTGCGCACTGTGCTGGTCACACCAGATTTTTTGTGTCGAGATATATTTAGTTTCCGATAGCACCTTAGTTTCAAACTTGCATTTTAAATGTTGACTGCTTCAAATAAACTATGGTTATTTTTCAAAATTTTAATCTCATATTTGGACATTTTATACACAATATAGATTCGTAAATAAATACAAAATTTCATAAGAATTGGAAAAAAAAAATTTAAATGCGTAAAAAGTTCCAAAGGGGACCCCCTTTTGAATCGAAATTAACATACAAATCCCTATAGGAAATTAACATTGGCCAAATGCGAAGATAAGGTAGAAAAATTTAAAACGCGTAGAAAGAGAGAAGATAGTTTTGTGAGAGAGAGAGATATGTTTTCTCCGAGAAAAAAAAAATGGGCGTTTAAATAATAATTGATTTTTAATCTAAGGGTGCGTACACACCTGCGCTCTGCTCCGCTCGCGAGCACCATGTTCGTTAGATGTGTACGGGTTTTGAGATGCTCGCGAGCTGCTCGAGAGTCGCTCGCGAGCTGCTCGCCGCGATCCATCTCTTGTCGGCTTTTTCGACAAACCCTTTGATGGTTCGCGGCTCAGATTTGGACGGCGCGCTGCGGTGCCGCGAGCGGCTCGCGAGCAAAATGTAAAATAGACCTACTTTTAGCCTTTATAAGTCTTCTTTAAATCATTATTTAAATATTTTTTTTAATATTATCATCTTCTATGTCCCTCAGAGACCAGGGAGGTTAATTATATGTATATTATTTCCTTAAAATATAGGCCTATGATGATTTTATATAGTATTTTTTAAGTAAATTTTAATATCAGTTTTCAATAAATGAAGAATTAATCAAATATTTTCAAAGGATCGGGTTTAATAAAAAAAAAAAAATTATATAAAATATAAATTGATATTAAAATTTATTATTTTTATATTTATATATATAAATAGACTTGACAAATAATCTCTGACATTCGAGTAAAATTCTTATATTGACCATTTATTTGTTGCGACCTCAAGTCCATCACAAGTTCACTACCGTTCTGTTTTTTAAATAGATTAGTACACCACCAACGTCGTCGTCTCCTTTTCTTTTTTGACAAACTTGCCATTAGCAAAAAAGCACCACTCATAACCGAAACGGCAAGAGCGTTTTCTCTATCTCGCCTCAGAGACATTATTATCTACATCAAATAATAATTAGTTTAAATGTTTTATTTTTATTAGTAATTAGGCGCGCTCAGCAACACAATCTATTTGCGATTAATAATTATAAATAATTAATAATAAAAATTCCAAATTAATTAAAATGTTCGTGGCTTTTCTTTGGATCGCGGCAGGTTCGTCAAAATGAATAATTTCAATGAAAATGGAACGAGCAACGAACACGAGCCGCGAACTGCTCGCGAGCGGAGCAGAGCGCAGGTGTGTACGCACCCTAATAAAAAGAAAAAGATTTATATTTTGTTACCATGGCAACCATTTATTTCTCCTATCTTTCCTATGAAGCACAAGAGTAAAGTGTGCTTCAAACAATTTTGAGGGCAAAACGAGAATATACATTTGAAAGAGCATCTAAAAAATAATTGATTTTTGAATTTTAATCAAAATCGTTAGAGCGAATTTTGAGAAAATCGAAAAAAACTGAAAAAGTACATCAGTAAAGTACTAGTACTTTTTGGCCGATTTTGATTAAAAGCTTATTTTGTCGGTCCCGGGGGTGTTTAACTTAAATATAAAATTTCAGCCTCCTAGCTCAATTCCTTCATGCTTAAAATTGAACACACACAGACACACACACAGACAGACACACAGACAGACAGACCATGTCGCGAAAACCACTTTTTTTGGATTCAGGGGACCTCAAAACGTGAAGATCCATCAAAATCTCGACATCGAATTTTTGACATGAAACCAATACTTTCTCTCTATATATATATTACATATATACATAGGTAAGAGAAAGTAAAAATGATTTAATTATATATAAAAAATAATGGGATTTGTTTTATTTAGGGCTTTCATTTTTACTTTCTCTTACCTCTATATATGTTAATATATAGAGAGAGAAAGTATTGGTTTCATGTCAAAAATTCGATGTCGAGATTTTGATGGATATACACGTTTTGAGGTTCCCTGAATCCAAAAAAGTGGTTTTCGTGACATGGTCTGTCTGTCTGTGTGTCTGTCTGTGTGTCTGTGTGTCTGTCTGTGTGTCTGTGTGTGTTCAATTTTAAGCATGAAAGAATTGAGCTATGAGGCTGAAATTTTATATATAAGTTAAACACCCCCCCGGGAGCGTGAAAATAAGCTTTTAATCAAAATCGGCCAAAGAGTACTAGTACTTTACTGATGTACTTTTTCAGTTTTTTTTGATTTTCTCAAAATTCGCTCTAACGATTTTGATTAAAATTCAAAAATCAATTATTTTTTAGATGCTCTTTAAAATGTATATTCTCGTTTTGCCCTCAAAATTGTTTGAAGCACACTTTACTCTTGTGCTTCATAGGAAAGATAGGAGAAATGGTTGCCATGGTAACAAAATATAAATATTTTCCCATGTTTATAATTTTAACATCTTAAATTTCTAATATATTGGCGGAAACTAAATATATTTCGACACAAAAAATCTGGTGTGACAAGCACAGAACACAACTTTCGATTACCGAAGGTAAGAGAAAGTTGTGTGCTGTGCGCCAGTCACACCAGATTTTAAATTTTCCGTTTTTCTCATTTGCCAAACCCTTTTGTCTTTAATCAATCCATTCATCTTCTTTTGGGCTTTCCCCTTGATCTATTCCCTTCAACTCTCCAATTCCAACATTATCCCTTCTTCTCATTACTTGTCCATATGGATCAAATTCCTCTCTCCTGAGCCATTTGCTACCCCTGCCGTTCTTCTCATTCCTAACAATTTTGATAAAAAAAATCAATTATTCCCACCAAAAATGTTTGAAGCACTCAACTTCATAGAAAATATACGATAGATGGTTGTCAGGTAACAAAATATATTATTACTATGGTTTTTTTTTTACTTTTTTTTTAAACTTATCGGAATGATATTATTTAACTACGATTTTTTAGGGTGCCCAGGCACATTTATTTTTTACCATTTGGTATCCAGGGCTGTCTGGGAGCCGAATCCGTGACTTTATGACTATCAATATTGACAATTGCCAACACCTCTAGCCTCGGGGGGTTGGGGAGGCTTGATTTTAAATTTTATCTCTTGTCTTGTTAGAAATCAATTATATTTCGACCCAAAAAATTTGGTCTAACAGGATAATTTCGATAATTTAAGTTGAGAGAAAGTTGTATGGAGTGTAGTCGATCACATCAGATTTTATAATTCGGTGTTTTCGCCCCTCAAAATACTTTGTTAATACTTTTTCTTACCCAAATTAATCTAAAAAAATCTTTATCCAGTCTAGGGGGCCAACTCTTCCCCACCCACATCAGTTATAGTGATTAAAGGCATTCAAGTTAAACCAGATATTGGTCGAGTTTAAAGAATTTTTTCTAAAAAAATTTTATAAGCTGAAAGTATTCATTTCTTAACATGAAAAATAGTACCCCCTTCCTCTTTCTCTTCTCTTTTCTCGAACAATTTGAATAATATAAAAATTATGATTATTATAAGAATAGAGAATATATTGTTAAAAAGTATTTCGATCGTACCAAAAATTCGATATCGATACTTTGATGGAAATTCATGTTTTGAGGTTCTTTAATTCAATAAAATGGGTCACACGAAATAATCCAGTTTTTGATTAAAATTCATAAATTAATTAATTTTTTAGATATCCTTTAAAATGTAGATCTATTCTCATTTTGCCCCCAAAATTATTTAAAGCACATTTTGCTCTTGTACTTTTTTTTTTTTCTTCAAAAACACTCGCACTCAAACACACATTCACACAGTCTTTTGGATAAATAGATTTTTTCTAGTTCTGACATTTTTGTATAACACCCCGCTCCCATTTCCCATTCTGTGTATTTTCTTAGGAAGAGGGGCGCGTTATTTCTGGTAGCCCACGGGCGCCGAATTTCTTAAGACGGCCCTGCCTGGAGTCCGTACCTGCGACTTTTGGTATAGAAGGCCAGCACGCTAACCCCTACACCAAGCCCGATTCTTTTTTTTTGTTTTTTTTTGAAAAAAAACATTCACACTTTTTTCTCATTCACACTCACACTCACACACACATTCACACTGTCTTTTCGGCAGCTCAGGCCATATAAGACATTTACGATAACCGTTATTTATGAATTTATATATATTAGGGTCCAGGCATTTTTATTTAAGCCATCTGGTATCCAGATGGCTTAAATAAAATCATCGGACTGCCTGGGGTCCGAACCCGCGACGTTTGGTATATGAGGTTAGCACGCTAACCTCTACACCACGCCCCGTGGGCAAGCCCGATTCTTCATAGGAATGTTAGGAGAAATACAATAGTTGCCATGGTAACAAAATATATATAACAGGTACATTTCTTTGCCTATTTGTTTTATACATCTTGAATTCTCATGAACCCTACTGCCGGAAACAACAATATGTGTTCACACAAAAATTCTGCTTCGACAGAACACAACTTTCAATTATCGAAGGTAAAAGAAATTTGTGGACTGTGAGATCATCACACCACAGATTTTACAAGATTGGGAGGGTATTTTGTTATATTCGAGGACAAGAAATTAATGATAAATTAATTAATTACAAGCGGATCCTTAGCAAATATTTCACCCAAATATAAATAATACAAAACGCTACTCATTCTCTTTTTATTTAGTACTTGATCTTGTTTATAAGTAACTGTATCAATTTTTAAAATTAAAATTAATAATCTTTTCAAAGTAATTTGGTTCGCCTACATCCAAGGTCTTAAATTAGAGACCATTACCAATTCAATCCGTTCAAGCCTAATATTGAATAATAATAAAACAATATTTGTTTGAAGGAGGTATATAGCTGAGTGTTGATAATCAAATAGGAAGAATCAAATGAGCAAGCAGCTAATTATATTTCATTTTTATTAAAAAACAAGGCCGACGTTTCGGTCACGTAGGGACCAACTTAAGGGCAGGTTAATGTCTGAAAATACATATAATCCTTCGCCAAGTTATATTGGGCATACACAATTGCATGTGGCTTAATCATGACAATGCCCAAATTATGTTGTTACAATACCATGGACAGAGAGTGAATGAGTCATTCACTCTCTGTCCATGGTATTGTAACAACATAATTTGAGGCATTGTCATGATTAAGCTACATGCAATTGTGTATGCCCAATATAACTTGGCGAGGATTATATGTATTTTCAGACATTAACCTGGCCCTGAAGATGGTCCCATACGTGACCGAAACGTCGGCCCTGGTTTTTTAATAAAATGAAATATAATTAGCTGCTTGCTCATTTTATTCTTCCTATTTGATAATAAAAAATAATTATATCTATTATTACGTTTAGAGTAATTTTAAAATCAAAATATATTTTTATATAAATTAACTTTTTATCTTTCACTATTTATATATTTTCCACCTGATTTTATTTTGGATGCTAATTTATTACCCAATTCTAGAACGAGATAAAATTTTTTTTTGAATATTTGATAAACTCGTGAAAACAAAAGTAAAAATCTGGTGTGACCGGTCGCATAGCATCGGTATTACCTTCGGTAATTGAAAATTGTCTTCTGAGTTGGCACACCAGATTTTTGTGTGAACATATATTTTGTTTCCGGTAGTACGATAAATGAGAATTCAAAATGTAAAATTTATAAACATAGAAAAAAAATTTAATATTTTGTTACCATTTTTCAGATCTTTCCTTTGAAGTGCAATTTGAGGGGGTAAATTGAGAATATATACATTTTATTTCTAAAAAATAATTCCAATATTTATTAATTCTCCAATATGAGTATGGTGGGGGACAGGAAAGAAATCAGACAAAAATTTAATCGATCTTTATCCAATTTTACTTTCTCGTACCCTATATATGAAATATATAGGAGAGAAAGTATTGCGATCATGTCAAAAATTCGATGTCGAGATTTTGATGGATATACATGTTTTGAGGTCCCCTGAGTCCAAAAAAGTGGGTCCCGCAAATTGGTCTGTGTGTGTGTGTGTGTGTGCGTGTGTGTGTGTGTGTGGACAGATTTTTAGCATGAAGGAGTTGAGCTAGCGGATTGAAATTTTATATTTAACTTAGGTACCTTTGAAGAATCTCAAAATAAGCTTTTGAACAAAATCGGCCAAAAAGTACTAGTACTTTACTGATGTACTTTTTCAGTTTTTTTCAATTTTCTCAAAATTCCCTCCAAGGATTTTTTTTAAAATTCATAAATGAACTATTTTTTAGATGCTCTTTAAAATGTATATTCTAATTTTGCCGTTGAAATCTTCTGAAGACCACTTTACTCTTGTTCTTCATAGGAAAGATAGAAATGGTTGCCATGGTAACGGAATTTAAATCTTTTTCTTTTTATTAGATTAAAAATCAATTATTATTTAAATTCCCATTTTTTTTTATTTTTTTTCTGTCTTTAATTGTTTCCGGGAAAACATATATCCTCTCTCTCTCTCTCTCTCTCACTTGCAAACATTATCGCCTGTCTCTCCCGCCTTCTCTCCATAGGCCTAATGTTAATTTCCTATAGGGATTTGTATGTTAATTTCGATTCAAAAGGGGGTCCCCTTTGGAACTTTTTACGCATTTAAAATTTTTTTTTCCAATTCTTATGAAATTTTGTATTTATTTACGATTCTATATTGTGTATAAAATGTCCAAATATGAGATTAAAATTTGGAAAAATAACCATAGTTTATTTCAAGCAGTCAACATTTAAAATGCAAGTTTGAAACTAAGGTGCTATGGGAAACTAAATATATCTCGACACAAAAAATCTGGTGTGACCAGCACGGTGCACAACTTTCTCTTACCGAAGGGTAAGAGAAAGTTGTGTGCTGTGCGCCAGTCACACCAGATTTTTTAATAAGTCATTAAAAAAATTATAGCTCGATGTCCCAATAATCTCTTATGAATTTAATTCATTAAAAAAAAAACCGCATTGAAAAATTCCTTATAATAGTCTAGTTTTTTTGAAAGTACGTTTAGATGTCGATCCTAAACCCCCTTAACGGACATTTTTAAAGTTTGTTGATCGCACATAATGTGGGCCTTTAGGGCTACAAATTTAAAATATTTTTGTTTCAATTGCACTTATTATACAGAGTGATCCATATCAAAGTTATTAGGGTTATGATCAGGTTAGGAAGTGCGCCATCTTGTTGAAAAATCATAACCCTAATTTGAGCAAGTGGGACTTCTTTGAGAATTTCAAATAAATGATTTTAAAGGCAATTTAAATACATTTTCGAATATTTAGCATATCTTTTCCTATATTACAATTTTGTTTTGCGTTTGGATCATGGGCATCCTGCAGGGAGAGGGGGGGCAACCAGGCACTTGCCCCCCCCCCCCTGGAAAATTAAAATGATACAAAAAAATCTGGTGTGACTGGCGCACAGCACACAACTTTCTCTTACCCTTCGGTAAGAGAAAGTTGTGCACTGTGCTGGTCACACCAGATTTTTTGTGTCGAGATATATTTAGTTTCCGATAGCACCTTAGTTTCAAACTTGCATTTTAAATGTTGACTGCTTGAAATAAACTATGGTTATTTTTAAAAATTTTAATCTCATATTTGGACATTTTATACACAATAGAGAATCGTAAATAAATACAAAATTTCATAAGAATTGGAAAAAAAAATTTTAAATGCCTAAAAAGTTTCAAAGGGGACCCCCCTTTTGAATCGAAATTAACATAAAAATCCCTATAGGAAATTAACATTAGGCCTATGAGAGAAGGCGGAGAGACAGGCGATAATGTTTGCAAGTGAGAGAGAGAGATATATATATGTTTTCTCCTAAGCAATTAAAGACACAAATAAATGGGAATTTAAATAATAATTGATTTTTAATCTAATAAAAAGAAAAAGATTTAAATTCCGTTACCATGGCAACCATTTCTATCTTTCCTATGAAGAACAAGAGTAAAGTGGTCTCCAGAAGATTTCAACGGCAAAATGAGAATATACATTTTAAAGAGCATCTAAAAAATAATTGATTTTTGAATTTTAAAAAAAATCCTTGGAGGGAATTTTGAGAAAATCGAAAAAAACTGAAAAAGTACATCAGTAAAGTACTAGTACTTTTTGGCCGATTTTGTTCAAAAGCTTATTTTGAGCGTGTGGGAAGGTACCTAAGCAGCGGCGTAACCAGCCTTTGAGGGCGGGGGGGGGCGAAGCTTAACTAGGGCGCCGATTTTCCAGGGGGCTCCGCCCCCTGGACCCCCTTGCTCGCCTTCGGCGAGCAAATTGCCCGCCGAAGGCGGGCAAATTTCTTGCATCCTGTAATTTCCTCAGCAAATTTGTTTATATTTACATGTTTTTTTAATGACACCTGTATGATTTTGTTTTGATTTTTCTTTGCTTTTTACGAAAAATGTCGTTTTTTTCTGTGTTTATTTCAAAAACTATTCAGTTTTCGGAAAAATATCAAAGAATAAAAACTTTTTAAAATTGAGTATTTTATCATAATATAACAAAGAAATTGAAAAATTTCAAAGTTGATAGAAATCTACAATTTTAGTGTAAGGAGCATATACCAAATGTCATCTATCTAGCTGCTTTGGTTTTTAAGCAATCGTGTTCACACACACACCCAGACGTAATTCCAAAAGAATATACGAGAAAGTTTCCCCATATTTTTTTTTTAACAAACACTTTTTTCCCATTCACACTCACACTCACACACACATGCACACAGTCTTTTCGGCAACTTAGGCTATATAAGACTTTGACTTTGACATTTGGTATCCAAATGGCTTAAATAAAATCATCGGACTGCCTGGGATCCGAGCCCCCGATTAGAGCCCTGCTCGGGTACAGGTTGGCCCGTAGGCCCGTTACCCGCCTGGCCCGCGGACCGGGCCGGGCGGGCTTTGGAGGCCATGAAAAAATTACGGGCGGGTAGCAAGTCTAAATAAAAAGGGTTCGGGCGGACGGGCATGCAAATGAAATTTTATTTAAAAATCTGGTGTGACTGGCGCACAGCACACAACTTTCTCTTACCTTCGGTAATCGAAAGTTGTGTTTTGTGCTTGTCACACCAGATTTTTTGTGTCGACATGTATTTAGTTTCCGACAGTAGGGTACAATTGAATTCAAGATGTAAAATTTATAAGTATGGGAAAATATTTATATTTTGTTACCATGGCAACCATTTCTCCTATCTTTCCTATGAAGCACATGAGTAAAGTGTGCTTCAAACAATTTTGAGGGCAAAACGAGAATATACATTTGAAAGAGCATCTAAAAAATAATTGATTTTTGAATTTTAATCAAAATCGTTAGAGCGAATTTTGAGAAAATCGAAAAAAACTGAAAAAGTACATCAGTAAAGTACTAGTACACTTTGGCCGATTTTGATTAAAAGTTTATTTTTCCGGTCCCGGGGGGTGTTTAACTTAAATATAAAATTTCATCCTCATAGCTCAATTCCTTCATGCTTAAAATTGAACACACACCCACACACCCACCCACCCACCCACCCACCCCCCACAGACAGACCATGTCGCGAAAACCACTTTTTTGGATTCAGGGGACATCAAAACGTGAAGATCCATTAAAATCTCGACATCGAATTTTTGACATGAATCCAATACTTTCTCTCTATATATATATTACATATATACATAGGTAAGAGAAAGTAAAAATTGCTAGACATTCGTTCATTCATTCACTAAATCTCGGGCGGGAATGGGCGGGTTTGAAAAAATTCCGGGCGGGCTCGGGCGGGCCTGAAGTATGGTAAAAGCCCTTTCATTTTGAGAAAATCGAAAAAACTGAAAAACTACACCAGTAAAATACTAGTACTTTTTGGCCGATTTTGATTAAAAGCTTATTTTCACGGTCCCGGGGCGTGTTTAACTTAAATATAACATTTCAGTCTCATAGCTCAATTCCTTCATGTTTAAGAAAATTTTGAATTTCAAAAAATTAAATTTTAAGGCTTATACGAATCCTGAGTAAATCTCCACAGCCTTAAAACATCAAATTAAGGCTTATATATTGCAAAATAAAGAAAATTTTAATTATCAAGCCTCTATATACGTTATTTATTATTTTTGGAATTAAAATTCATTTAAAATAGTAGAATTCAAGTTGTAACATAATTTTAAAAGAAAACAATCAATTTTTTAAGCCAATCGATGAAAGGAATATGATAAAAT
>JAKCPI010006523.1:0-10805 GCA_023213315.1 Euborellia annulipes | reverse complement strand
GAATTTACATTAATTCCTCTTACTAGTTCCTTTCTGCCATATATTCACTCTCTCTTCTATAGGTGTTATTAAAGTAATTTTGTGCCTCTAAATCAGTGTTTCCTGCGTTATGATAATCCCTAGAACAGAAAAGACAAGTCAGTGACAAATTAATGGGTCGACTTTTTAAAAGTTAAAATTGTATTAAAAAATGATTTAAGCCTATTAAATAATAAATCAATTTAAGAAAAATTGAAATCTATGATATTGCCAGTACTTGGAATTTATCATTTAATTAATTAGTGTTTAACACACCCCTAGAGCTAATAATTAGAGTTTCACGAAATGGATCATTTTGAAAATCATGGGCATCTATTAAGAGCATTTTCATAGAAAAGATTTGGATTTGGTCATATCTAAATGATGATATTTATAACTTGTATCCATCCATCCATCACTTGAGGTTAAAAATAATATTTTGATAACTTTACTTCACTAATTATTCGGTAAAAACTCTTTTTTTAAATATTTAATCAAGTTAATTATTCTTTGATTTAAAATCTATTATTATTCATCATATTTTTTTTTTTTTTTGCTTTCTAAAAAATATAAATTACCACAATTAAAACTTGGCTTCCATTTAATTTGATGATATCATTTAATAAAATCTCCTGGGCGTAATGTTTAATAGTTAAAAAAAAAAGTGTATTCAATAATTACATCATTTATTTGCAAAGTAGAAAACCTATCAATTATAAAAATTAGCGAGGCCAATATTTATTACCGAATGCATTTAGGCATCTCTTTTGCTTTCGGGTTGAGGCCCTGCGCCCATTTGCATTTGCGGACGATTATTTGGTCCCATTAGCGAAACGGGCTGAACCCCCCTTTTCCTTTTGGAGCCCCTAATCGGCGCCTTGCAATATTCGTAACGATGATGGATTAAACGCGAACGCAAACGGCACCCACACTTAATGTTGCAAAATCGGCGAGAAAAGAGAGACGAATCACCCGCCTCATCAGGGTTCTCTCGAAGCCTAATTGTGTTGATGGATTGAGTTCGTTAAAAAAAGAGAGGAAAAAAATCGAATGTTAGCAAGAAAAAGAAAAAACACCACACCGGAAATATAATTTGGAATTACGACAAACCAATAAACAGGCAGGTTGTCATCGTGTGTTCGAAACACAATTAAACCGAATAAATCCCACTAATTTTGCCTCGACAGCAACGTAAATTACAATTCTATTCTATAACGTTCGTCAGATTTTAAACTCTTTAGATATTATTAAAGAAATTTACAAAATCATAAAGTCAAATTTCTTTTTATGAATCCTAATTTATAAAGTAGAATACTAATTATCAGTTTAATTTATATAATAACTTTAGTGAAAAAAGATAAATGCGTTATTTTGGATGTATGCACAACAATTCTTTTTTTTTTAAAATGAAACTTTTATTTGATGGCCTCAAATTTTTTTCGCTCTTATATCAGCATGACGCGTTACAGGCTGTTACGGCTACAAGCCATGACGCCCACAAGCCGTGACGACAAAAATAGGAAAGTTGAAATTTAATAGACCTATATATGACGAATTATAAAAAATAATTGTGGGATTTGATTGATTCAATTTTTAAATAATTTTTAAAATAATTTAAAAAATGATTCAAATCTTCAATTACTAAATAAATATTGTTCTCAGTTTTTAACATGCGTCTATTAATTTCCCATTGTCATTCCCATTTTCCAATTATTAAGTTAAGATTAAAAACGCGATTTTAATATTCTTAATTAAATAATTTTCTGAAAATTTTCAGTTAAACGCCTACGATCCGAAAAAAAAAAAGTTTCACTTGATCGTGCGCTTTCATAAAATCACACAATGATGTATCGGTAGTAGCTGCCGTATCCGACAATAGGCGATATGTAATAGACAAATAAACAATAAACATGAAAACATAAAGTAAAGTAGGCAATTAAAATTTAAAATTTTGGCGGGACTAAAACACCGTATTGTCCGACATGAAGTATACACATATTTTTGAAATTGGAATCGGTCGTATTTGAGTCGAAGTTGACATTCATTATCATTAATAACTAAGATAATCATATTTTCTCCAGACTGTCATTAACATTTCTTTTTGCAAATGCTCGTTAAAAAAAATAATAAAATAGTATTAACAAATTAAAAGTATCACAATAAAATAGAATGGAAATTTGTCCTGAGGACTTTTAGCCGTAAAGATGTGGTATATAAGAATTTTTTACAAATCAGATACACTTTGGGCTACATATTTTTTTTATAATGTTTGCCTAATTCAAACCCTAGATCATCATAATATTTTTTGGTTAATTGATCTCCCATGTTTATACATTTTTAGGCAATCATATCATTTTCAGGTTTCTTAACCGGATTCTTTTTTTTTTTTAACACCAAAATAGGTTAAAAAGACAGACAAGTCATCTGAGATGAAAGCCAATGAGAAAAAACGTTGGACAATTCATTTGTCTACATATATGTCTAATTTATCTACATTGTCTACGCCTTTGTCTCAGTATCATGAAGTAGACAAATCAAAATGTGCTTAATTTACCCATTGATTCATCCCTTAAGTGTTACAATTAGCAGAAATTTCTAAATCATTAATCATAATTCAAAAAAAAAAAAAAAAAAACAATATTCTTTGGAAATCTACGAATTTTGTTTATCCTGCCACAGATATTTGTCGCTTTGAAAAAAATGACTTTATCTATGTATATGTAAAAAAAATATATATTATATATAAATTGCATCTTCCGCCTATATTCAGGATATTTTGAATTTATGGACATTCGATAGATTATCTTTCGGCAAAAAAAAATGTCACTGATACAATTCAGAATTTTTCTGAATATTTTTTCTAAGAAAATATTTTATCGAAAAAAAGAAAAAAATAAAACAAATAATCATTAGAGTATTAATATAAAAATTAATAATTCAAATGATTGTTGTGTCATGATATCCCTTCCTCAGGAAAGTAAATTGATTAGCATTATTAAATTAAAAATGAAGTAACTCTTTTGCTGTATTTTTTTTTTTGACGTGACAACGTCTTACAAATCATGTTAGAGGGGCATGCACGAAAAAGTTTATCAGCTTGAATAACTCCTCTGTCTTAAGAGGTATAATTATGGGGAATATACGGTTAGAAAGAATGAGTTTTCAGCTAAAGATTTCACCATTTATTTTTTTCCTATCATTTAATTTTACCGCGCTGCGGTAAATTCTAATTTGAAAGTTTAAACCCCTGTAGATTCCGAACAGCTAATCAGATCAGACTAAATGGGATGTCATTTGGTGCAGAAAGAAAACCTCTAATAGAATAAATAAAAAAATCCCGAGTAATTAACTCCAAAATTAGTTTTTTCCTCGAAAAACCTCATTTTTTAGGCAAAAAAATATCGAAAAATAGCCCTACTTGTGCAACGCCTAGCGACTTGACCATAAAAGCTACATAAAATCTAAATATAGTTTTAGAAAGAGTGGTTCAATACCCCGGGGTGTTTTTTTCTTTTTTTTGATATGACGTCATTTTACCGCATGAGAGCACTCAGCGGGATTTCGTTTTTCGAAAATTTAAACCTCTATAGATTCCGAACGGCTAATCAGATCCGACTAAATGAGATGTCATTTAGTGCAGAAAGATAACCTCTAATAGAATAAATAAAAAAAACCCGAGTAATTAACTCCAAAATTGGTTTTTTTCTCGAAAAACCTCATTTTTTAGGCAAAAAAATATCGAAAAATAGCCCTATTTATGTAACGCCTAGCTACTTGACCATAAAAGCTACATTAAATCTAAATATAGTTTTAGAAAGAGTGGTCCAATGCCCAGAGGTAATTTTTTCTATTTTTTTTGATATGACGTCATTTTACCGCATGAGAGCACTCAGCGGGATTTCGTTTTTCGAAAATTTAAACCCCTGTAGATTCCGAACGGCTAATCCGATCTGACTAAATGAGATGTCATTTGGTGCAGAAAAAAATCCTCTAATAGAATAAATAAAAAAATCCCGAGTAATTAACGCTAAAATTAGTTTTTTTCTCGAAAAACCTCATTTTTTAAGCATAAGTCGCCCTTAATGGATTAAAAAAAAGCCACACCTGTCATATATTGTTTCAATGAAAATGTTTGAACATGTTTATTTATGAAAACAAACTACTAGTAAAAAAACAAAAAACAATACTTTCTCTTTTTATATTTCAATATAGGCAAGAGAAAAAAAAATTTTTTGAAGTCAAGCAAAAGACGTTGTCACGTTAAAAAGCCACCGGCTGTGTAGAAGACACAGCCAACACCTAATTTTTAAGCTAGAGAAAATTATTATATTTTACTTTCTCTTACCCTATATATGAAATATATAGAGAGAAAAAGTATTTTGTATTATAGAGCTTAAATATCTAGTCATGGCTTGGGTCCAATGGGGGGGTTTGAACCCCCAAATCCCCCCCCGTGGCTACGCCTATGGTTTGGGAGTCATCCCCTTCTCCCCATCCTTCCCCCAGGAAAAGAAAAAATAGTTTAGAGCGGTTGAGGAGTTGTAATTTTTTTATTAAATTTTTTCGTTTTGAGACTACTTCCATTTAGACCTCGTTTCTATTTATTTTATTAATAATTTATTAGTAGCCAATTAAATTCAAATAAATTTTTCTCGCATGACCCTTGCAGGGGAGCACAAGAGGCGGATACTCTACCACTGTGCTTTGATCCAAGAGCAATCTACTATTTAATAAGTTATAGGCCTAATAGTTATTGAAATCCAAGAGCAAGTGAAATTTTTTTTTTAAGAGTTTCTTATTATTATTAGGGAAGTTACAAACTTTACATTTTCTCTTCAATTGTTTCTTATTTGTTCTTTACATCTTCTTTAATCTTTTCAAGAATATTTTTTGTTTGCTTGTTTTTCAATTACTTTCGTTCTTATTTTAATTCATCCTCTTAAATAGCAAAAAAATGTACATCAATATTTTTTTTTAACAATAATTCAAATGGTTTGTTGATGCAGGGCCAAGAAGTAACAAAGAAGAAGAAAATTTTATATCTCTATTGGAAATTTTTATAACGCGCACACCATGAGAAGATCTATTTTCCATCTATACCATCTTTTCAGTAATTGGCACCCCTTGGAGTCTTAAAATCTACCCTCGCACCCCCTATAACCTGCGGGACAAAAAAATTTCATCACTTTTTCATCAAATTTTCAAGTTGTTGATCTCTTGCCTTCTTGTAACCTGGTTAAGAACCATAAATGAAGGACCGAGTTGTTTTATTTTATCACTACTTGATCAGATATGCTCTCCAAATTTTATTTAATAAGCATAATTAGAAATTAGTGCAAGGTCTCAAATTTTATCGGAATGGCTTCTAATTTTAAAATGTATATAATATAATAGTAAATGAACAATGATTTTTAATTAGCGTCTTATCAGTTTCGTTTTGGCCGAGTTAAAAGTTATGGACGGACTTTTATCTCTCTCTAATCCCTCCTCTTCTGTCTTCTGTATTTCTATTAACGCCCTTTCTATCGTTACGAGTTCCCCCCCCCTTACTCTTTTCTCCTTCTGATTATGTTTCATTTCAATCAGACAAAAATTACTTTTTTGGCCCTTTGAAATTTAATTCATTAGGAAACTTTTTATTTTATAACAGACATAAAATGTTAAATTTTATTAATTAAATAGTTTGATATAAAAAAGCCTATTATGTGCTTAAAAACAACAAGTGATTATGAAGAGGAAATGTTGAGAAAAGGTTTAAGCCCATATAGCCTCCAAGGAATGAATAAATTCGTTATTTTTTTTTTGTGTTAGATGGTTTTATTAGCACCATATATCAGTTACAAATAGGGTTTTTTTTTATAAAAAACCACAGCTTCTTGTCTTAGGGTTGAGGTGTTCCCTCCCCCTTTCCAACCTCTCTAAATTAATTTGGAAAAATTGTCTACTTCAAGAACGAAAAGAGCTAGGAAGTTGAAATTTTACATTTAAGTTAGGCACCCCATCGGACGTGACACTAAGCTTTTGAACAAAATCGACCAGACTTCTAGTACTTTACTGATGCACTTTTTCAATTTTTTTTTTTCGATTTTTTCAAAATACGTTCCAACGATTTTGTTTAAAATTTAAAAATCAATTATTTTTTAGATACTCTTTGAAATGTATATTCTCATTTTGCCATTAAAAACTTCTGAAGACCACTTTACTTTTATACTTCACTAGACGCAAAGCCCCGCCTTCGGCGGGGCTTTCCCCCTAGCCAGGGGGACTGCGCCCCCTGGACCCCCCTGCTCGCCTTCGGCTTATATACATACCGATACATACAAACATTTTTCCCAATTCATTTTTATATATGGGGCATTCCACGCCAACTCGACCACTTCTGAACCCGACCATTTTTGATTTGGCTGAAACTTTGTCATCTTTTTATACCCTATTGAAAACGTGTTTGAGAATTTTTTTCTTATTTTACGACCCCCCCAAAAAAAGTTATAGCATTTTCAAAAAACATCGATTTTTTTTTTAAATAACCGTAAAACTGTCAAAAATTAACTTATCGGGACGATTTTTTTTTGAAATTTTTGTCTTTAAATGATACTTTTCAGAAAAAAATATGACAAAATTTTACTGATTCATCCTTGAACGTTTTTTTGACATTTTCGTAAAAAAACAAAAATTTCGGGATGAATGACACTTTTTTTAATTTTTTTTTATAAAAAACTTTGATTTTTCTACAAATGCTCTGAAAATTTCAGAGTGGGATTATTTCGCGTTCTATTTTTTTTTATTTTTGAAAAAAAAAATTTTTTTTTCTCTCCGCTTATTTATCATGACGGTGCTCTTAAATTCTTCCAAGATTGACTGAGATTCTAGAAAATTGAAGAAAAATAATAATAATAATAGTTAGAGGTGATGAAAATCGAGAAAATTTATCCCATTTATCCTGAAAAAATTAGAAATTAGTGTATTCAAATACTGAAGTATTTGAAGCGTCAAGAAAAGATTAGAATCCTGGGCGTAACTAGGAGGGGTGCGGGGGGCCTGCCCCTCCCCAGAAAGCTCCTTGCCCCAAGAAAAATAAAAGGGGGGCCATGGGTCCAGCCATCCTCCGGTGGGCCTGGAAAGCCCCATATTTTCTCTATTTTTCTTGGGGCAAGGAGCTTTCGGGGAGGGCCAGGCCCCCCTGGCACCCCCCTAGTTACGCCCAGGTTTCTAATCTTTTACTTGACGCTTCAAATACTTCAGTAGTTGAATACACAACTAATTTCTAATTTTTTCAGGATAAATGGAATTTTCTCGATTTTCATCACCTCTAACTATTATTATTATTATTTTTCTTCAATTTTCTAGAATCTCAGTCAATCTTGGAAGAATTTAAGAGCACCGTCATGATAAATAAGCGGAGAGAAAAAAATTTTTTTTTTTCAAAAATAAAAAAAAAATAGAACGCGAAATAATCCCACTCTGAAATTTTCAGAGCATTTGTAGAAAAAATCAAAGTTTTTTATAAAAAAAAAAAATTAAAAAAAAAGTGTCATTCATCCCGAAATTTTGTTTTTTTACGAAAATGTCAAAAAAAACGTTCAAGATGAATCTGTAAAATTTTGTCATATTTTTTTCTGAAAAGTACATTTAAAGACAAAAATTTCAAAAAAAAAATCGTCCCGATAAGTTAATTTTTGACAGTTTTACGGTTATTTAAAAAAAAATCGATGTTTTTTGAAAATGCTATAACTTTTTTTTGGCTGGGTCGTAAAATCTGAAAAAATTCTCAAACACGTTTTCAATAGGGTATAAAAAGATGACAAAGTTTCAGCCAAATCAAAAATGGTCGGGTTCAGAAGTGGTCGAGTTGGCGTGGAATGCCCCATATATAGATTATTTTAACGGTTAATTATTCATGAACTTAAGATTTTTTTGTGAATCATATCCTTTCCGGGACTCTCCCGGTACACAGACAAAAAATTTACGCCGATATTTTAGAATTCAAAATGTAAATAAATAAAAAAAATCGTAAACATGGGTAAATATTTATATTTTGTTACCATGGCAACCCTTTCTCCTAATTTTTATTTTTTTCTTATTTTAACGGTTAATTACTCATTAACTTATTGTTATTTGTGAATTAAAACCTGTCCGGGATTCTCACAAACATACACAAAAAATTTCATCAAAATCGGTTCAGTTGTTTAGGAGGAGTTCAGTCACATACACACGTACAGAAGAATTATATATATAAAGATAGGAAAGATAGGAGAAATGGTTGCCATGGTAACAAAATATAAATATTTTCCCATAGGCTACTTATAAATTTTACATCTGAATTCAAATGTTCCGTACTGTCGGGAACTAAATATATGTCGGCACAAAAAATCTAGGTGTGACAAGCACGGTAATCGGTAATCGAAAGTTGTGTTCTGTGCTTGCCACTTCTATCACTTGCCCTTAGCGAATATCATATCTTCTCTTAAAATAGAGATTAGAAAGATATCAAAGACTAAAGAAAAAAATAACTTGAACCCTAAATATTCCAAGAGAATTGATCGATATTGGCCCCTGGTATCTCAACAGAGTGGTTCCCTCCAACATTTCTTCTTCTTCGGTCTTTGTTTATCCTGTCTGGAATAAAACTTAACGACTTGGGCCAAAGAGCAAGTATTATAGGCTACATGTTTATAGGAAATGGAATTGTCTAGCCGCACTTTGATAAATGTGACTTCTTGTAAATTTATACTACGGCTATTGGCGTTGCAAGAGAAACTATCGCCATATTGAGTGTTTGCACAGCGCTTGAAACTTACAATTGAGAGGGAAAACTTGACTGTACAGTTCAACAATAGCAATGAGCAAGCGAGCCTTTGTAACTTGATAATTAAATTATAATCTTTAATCCCATTTAATAATTTCTCTCTCTCTCTCTCTCTCTCTCTCCCTAAAAGGCATTTATTATCAATTTAGTTTGATGCGGATTGTGTCTAGTGGTATGAAAAATAAAATGAACAAAATATCGTGTTTTTTTTAATAATACATGAATCAATTTATTAGAAAATAAAGGGCTGCTTATGTTGGGGTGGCAGCCCCTACTAGTACCTAAATTATGGAAAGAAAAAGTATAACGGGGCCCCCTATCAAATAAAATATTAAACCAATTTTGAGGGTAAAATAGACAGTTGTCACAGCCTTTCTAGCTAAGCTTTATGAAACTGTTTAATTAGTTGCCTAGTTCAAGGCGAAATCAAAAGAGGTATATTAATTACTAAAGGTGAGACATCTTATCTTTTCTTCCAAATAAAATTGAGAAATATTTCGGAAAGTGCTATATTTCGTAAACGAAACGTGATACAAAAAATTATTGACATATCTATTATTATAAAGAAGAGGAAATACTGCTTTCAAAAATTGAACTGCTTATGTTTTCGATATGAACAAAATTTTAGATGGTATAAGAGAAGCCTCCAGCAAGCCGAACAACTAAATATCCGTGACCCGTGGCTCAGAGAGAAAAAATTTTGGAAAATGGGGGGGGGGGGGATTATAATTTTGTTCAATGACATTCATTTAAAGATTGACATATGTGTTTATTTTGTATTAGTGTTTTTGTAATGTGTTTATTTATATTGGTCTTTTTTTTTTTTTTTTTTTTTTTTGGAATGGGTGCATAAGGTCCGAAGACCTATAATGACCAGTGGTCACATGCAGCCAGGAAGAAAAAAAACAAAAGGAGAAGCATAAAAGGGAAACTTAACTGCGGGAACTGAGAAGATGCCTGTTGAGATTATGCTTCAAGATCTGAAGTTTGTAGGTTTTGGGGAAGATAGACGCAGGGAGCTTGTTCCAATCGCGGGAGGTCAGGGGGACAAAGGAAGTAGACAAAGGTAGACATGATGTAGACAAAGGCGTAGACAATGTAGATAAATTTGTGTAGACAATATAGACAAATGAATTTCATCTCAGATGTCTTAACTTTTTTTTTTAGAATGGGTGCATAAGGTCCGAAAACCTATAATGACCAGTGGTCACATGCAGCCAGGAAGAAAATAAAAACAAAAGGAGAAGCATAAAGGGGAAACTCAACTGCGGGAACTGAGGAGATGCCTGTTGAGATTAGACTTGAAAGTCTGAAGATTGTAGGCTTTGGGAAAGATAGACGCAGGGAGCTTGTTCCAAACACGGGAGGTCATGGGGTCAAAGGAAGATTGGAATTGACTAGTTCTGTTAGTCGTGATCTGAACAGCATAGGGATCCTGGGACGATGCCTTCCTTGTGTTCCGTGTATATGTTCCATTGGGTGGAATAATTGATTTTAGAGCATTGACCAGAAAGGAGGGAGTGGGCAAAATTGAGAGGGTAATGTTTAAGGTCGTATCAAGGTATTAGGAGTTGGGAGGGGAGATAACAAGTAGATTTCGCGAACTCAAATTATTATAGTAGGGTTGATCATAGGAGGAAAATTCAGAAGCCAAGATTCTTGAAGAATGTAGGATTGCATTCGTTATGGTGGACCTGGAATTGATTTGTGGAACGGTTTGTCTGTCAATACTTGGGATTATAGTCCTCTGCTCCCTATGATTAAATCTATAATAAATTTTGTCAAGTCATAATGTGCTAGTTGTGTGAAATTTTTATTTAGTTCTTGATCGCAGAGAATAGTTGAGGTAGAGAGGTCATACCATCCTTGTTAAGGTTTTGGCCAGGTTTTCCTTAACAGCTTAAGGCGAATGTCGGGATGGCTAATGCGACGTTTACTCCTGGTCTCGTGGCTTGCGTGAATTTTTTGATATTGTTTTTTT
>JAKCPI010006522.1:0-25225 GCA_023213315.1 Euborellia annulipes | reverse complement strand
AAAAAGTAAAAAACCTTCTGTTTATATGCTGATATAGTTCAAATGTGATGTTTTGTAAAAATTTGTCTAAATCTAAATTAGGTCTTTAGTACCATCTACGACTTAGTCAGGAATTAGAGCTTTATTATCTATTTTAAAAATTTAGAGGATAATTTGGAGATAATTTCTTTTTCAACCTGATCTTCCTTTAAATGTCAGCTTCTCTGGCCTATTGCACACATGTGGTGCAAAAGGTGAAGGTGTTTATACTTATAATAAGATTATTAATATGCGATAAAATACTATATAGGCGTATATAGTATACCGTATGAGGTTAATATATATACCCCCGAGATTTTGGAGAAAAATATTTTTTTTGTAGATTAAATTTTATTTTTTAAATATGAAATTTTAACTAAATTTTATTTTTAATATAAAATTTTAAAAATTAATACTTGAAAATTTTATTTGTATATAAGCTTATATATACAGTATATTTCTATTTTCTCTTCCAAGAAATATGGACCGTTTATTTTGAATATGTGTAAGTCCATTTAAAAAAAATGAGATATCACATAATTTAAAGTAGTTTTTTTTTTTGTATAACTAAATTTATTAAAAAATTTCCATGTTTTGTAGAATTTAAAATTGATCGGTAAAAAAAATTGCGTATTCATTGATTATGAAAGTGGTGTAAGTCTAATTTCCAGAAGTGGGTGGCTTAGCAGATGGTTGCCTGCCAATAGCTTGTTATTTAGCATTTGTTTAGGCCTATATTACGTCTCAAGAATTACTAGGTTAGGTTACATTTGATTTTTCAAAATTGAAATTAAACGATTTTTACAATTGAATAATTTTGAAACAGTGGCGGATCCAGAGGTGTTTCTTCGGGGGGTAATCTGGTGTGACTTGTCGCACATCACACTATTTTTTTCTTAATTTCGGTAATTTAAAGGCGCATTCTGTACTTGTTTGCCAGAATATAAATATAAATCAAATTTTTAAGTATTAATTTTAAAATTTTACACTAAAAAATACATTTTTTTTTTTCGAAAAAAGTATTTTTTTTTCAAATCTCAGGAGGGTAATTACCCCTTTACCCCCCCTTGTATCCGCCCTTGTTTTGAAACTGCTGTAAGTCCATTTGCAGCCAGTAATTATACATTAGTTTAGTCAAATTCGCCTAAAACAAATTTATATAACCAAATTAGATATTAATAAATCTGTAGAAATATTGCCAGACTTCATATAAAGTGTCTAAATTTTTAAATTAACAGATAGGATAAACTTTAATTTTCTTGAAATAAGAGAAAATGGACTTACAACACTTTCAAAATAAACGATCCATATGTAATCCATTGCAATCGTGTCAAAAATTCGATGTCGAGGATGTTGATGTAAATACTCGTTTTGAAGGCCCCTGATTCTAAAAAAGTGGGGTATCGCAAAATGTATGTTGAGGTGTGTATTCAAATCTAAAAATGTGCTAGACAACTAGAGAATGCAATTTTAAATGTGTCCAAACCAGTCACACCAGATTACTTCCTCCGAAAAACGCCCTTGCTTTAGATAGGCACATAAAACTATTTTTCGGCCTCAAGTTGTATCACAATGCTCGAGTAAAAAAATACAAATTTTATTAAAAAAAAATTCTTTAAATAAGTTAATAAAGTGAAGTAATTAAAAGCTTTTTAGATAAAATTGAGAGATAGAGAGGAGTAAATCAATAAAAGGATGTTTCCTTTGTTTTGTTCACGTTATTGTCTATTTTGAAAGAATATTACAATGCAAGTTCATCTGGGTTTGAAAAGGAGAAGGAGCGAGCGAGACCTCGGTGAAAAGACCGCCTTTGTATCCGTGTGGGACGGGGAGAGAAAATTGGATTTGCATTGTGAATTTCGGTGTGCAGTGGCCGAAAGGATGAAATGAATAAATAGTACGATTACTTTCTTTTAAACTGAAATCTGAACCGAGACTTTATATATTTGCATAATTTATGCAAAATATCGATTAAAAAAAAAAAAAAATATTTTTATGGCCTAGGCCTTTTTTCAAAAAATTTTTCTTTGATTTTTTTTTTTTATAAATATAAATAATTCTTGAAAATTATATTGATTATTTACAAAGATTTCAATAGAATGGATATTTTCTTCATTTGGTTAAATAGTAGGCTGGGATGAGTAGTGTAAAGGGGGTTGGAGAATAATAACCAGCAGATTTATCGCTCCACCTGAAAGGACGTCAGGTGGAGCGATAAATCTGCTGGTTATTATTCTCCAACCCCTTTTTATTTTCTTCAGTGTTGGATTGTGTCTTATCAAGTGATGCACCTCATTAAATGATGTATTCTTTCACAATTGTTATCATTAGTAATAAAAAACATTTCTGCAATTATTCGTCGTATGTTTAAGTTAGTAATTAATAATAAAAATAAATTACAAAAAGTTTCTGTCACTTTTTCTGCAGTCTTCATCGGGTGATGTACTTTGAAAAGATTTTCAAACTGAATACATTACTAATTTTTGTACTTAATTAGTATTATTGATTTTGCACTCACCCAGGTGGTGTTGAGAAGCTTTGTTCAGTCCCTACAAAAAAAAAAAAAAAAAAAAAAATACAGTATACTAGGAGGCACCAACTCTAAAGAAGATGCTATCGTATGTAAACTTTTGAAAATCTCCAAATAATAAGAAATAAGAAATATAATTTTTAAATAATTATATTATTTGTTTTGAAAAGAGTCTCTAAGCCTCTTCTTACAACCATTTGCAATACTAGGCGAGTTTTCTTTTAAATACATTATTTATTTCTTTGGAAAATTATATATTTTATTATAGAAACACATATTTCAAATAAAACTACCTCCCTGTTCTTCCCTCTCCACCACCAAAAGGAATTTTTTAAACTTTAATGCAGCGTTTTCTTAACTGTGAGGGGCGCCTCCCTAGGGAGGCCCCGACTAGTCCAAGGGGAGGCGCGAATATTAGTCACAGCGAGCAATTTTCCAAATGATTGCTAGTTATATGAAAAAATAATAAATAAGAATAGGCCTAAATAAATAAATAAAAAAAAAATATTTTTATATTTTTAGCATTAAAAATTTTTGTTTCTCTATTATTTTTAAAATGGGGGGGGGGGGGCGGTCATACGATTAAATATTTTTAAGGGAGGCGTTGTAACATAAAGTTTGGAAACCACTGCTTTAATGAATGGAATATTTGAGAAATAAACTTCCACTTATGCCCACATTGATTAGTAAATAATTTATGAATTACTCGAAATACCTGCTGCATATTTACTTAATTATTATTATTATCAAATATTTGGGATATTTGTGAAATTTATATTAACATAGTGAAAAATAATTTGAATCTATTTTCTCACTATAACTCCGTCAATCGATTCCTTCGCTTGATATTCAAATTCTAGAAAATATTTTTCTTACTCAATAAATAAATTTATTAAAATGGAGAATCTCTTAAACTACGTTATTAAATTTAATGAATTTACCAACCTCTCCAAAATAATATACTTCTCAGAAAATAATAAAATACCTTCAGTGAAGTTTCTTATTCTTCACAAAAGAGTAGCTTACTTTAATGATTTATGTATGAATAATAGAAAAAGTAAAACAAATATTTAAATTTATTAAAAAACTAAATAAAAGTTAAATATAAAATGCAAAGTTCATATACTTTTTGATAAAGAGACAAGAGTATTCACCTTTCTAAATAAATTTAGATAAAGGTTAAGGCAATTTTTCTTCCTTTATACACATCAAAGGGATGTACATAATTTTTAATTCTCTGTGTGCTTTGTTCTATTCCTAAACCCTAAAAACAGTCCACTGATAAATAGATTGAGAATAAACGTGCATCCTTTCCGTGCTAATCTATCTCTTCCACTTTGTACTCTGCCAACTTTCTTCTTCTCTTCTAACGTCTTATTTACTTTTACCTTGCTCTAAATTTAATTAATTTCATGAAAGAAATATCTCCTCTACTCAAACATACTCTCTTCTCTCTCTTTCTCTCATTTTTTCATTAATGAAGCATACAAAACTTTATTTGAATTCTATTACATTACAGTATATTCTAGTTTTTGATGAACTAAATGAATAACTAGACTAGATTTATTAATAAACTATATAATCTAATTGATAACAGGTGAAGGCTAGGTCTTGGCAATGAGAAAAATAACTTTTTAGAGTGTTTTCTCCGAATATTTCGAAGGCATTTAATAGCACTTCTTCTATCAGCGGCTCACTCTATGGCCACATACAAGTTAAAATTTTGGAGCGAAACATCTGAGAGGCAGATCTGTGCATGATAACCAGCCCTCGCAAGCAATAAGGCGTCAATGACTGACGCCTTATTGCTTGCGAGGGCTGGTTATCATGCACAGATCTGCCTCTCAGATGTTTCGCTCCAAAATTTTAACTTGTATGTGGCCATAGAGTGAGCCGCTGATGAAGAAGTGCTATTAATGCCTTCGAAAATATTCGGAGAAAACACTCTAAAAGTTATTTTTCTCATTGCCAAGAGCCTACCTTCACCTGTTATCAATCATATTACTTGGCACGCCACATCCTTTTGTATATATAATCTAATATCTCAATGCACTCCCATCGATTCACAAATTATTTTCTAAGGATTATTTTAATTACTTTTATTTTCTTGTGGTACATATTTTAATTTGTATAAAGGATACTATAAAATATTTTATTATTTTGTTGGCCCCATGTTCCCAATATAACTTCCCATATAGTGGATAGTTCATGATTTATTTTTCTTTTTGAAATATATATCTATTTAAAGATTATTTTTAAAAAATCCGCTCTATAACTTATAGATAATTAGATTAGTAATCATTGTGTTAAAAAATAATTAATTTTTTACCTTTAATTAATTAGCTGAAATCTTTCAAATGAAATGGAATACATCCCTTGTTTCCCTATGGGAAAAACTAACGCCATCTCTTGCCGCCTAGAGTAGCTCGATAGTGAATCGTCTTCTAACGGCTTTTCGAGAAGCGCATCTTAAGTTGAATTTTCAGGGACTAGCAACTATTGTAAATAATCGCAAATTTTTTTTTTTTCTTTATTAACTGCTGTGGCTCCGGAGCCATTCAGGCCTCTAATTTTGTTTTATAAAAAATAGGATATCAAAATACATAATAATAAAAACAAGTCTATGAGTAACATAAAAAAAAAAAACATAATAGAAAAAAGATTGTGTAAGTAACACTTTTAGAAAAGACAAAATAGCAATTTTTTTTAATTTGAGATCTTTTTCGGCATCGGAGGGCATTTATATTCTGTTTCATTATTTCATTTGATTGGTAGCCAATCCAATTGAATTTTTGTCACATGATGGGGGTGCGAAGCCCTAGTACAAGAGGCAACCACTCTACCACCTGTGCTAAGATCCAGGAGCACATAAATGGATATAAAAATAGAAAATAAACATCAGAAAAACATCCTACTAAATAGATAACTCTAAATAACACTTTCACAAATATTCCATTAGCCTATTCATATACAATTTTTATTTTATTATTATTATTCAGATAATTTCAAAACAGTATCTGCATAATTGATGCTCTTGATGGCCATATTAGCAATAGTATAATAAATGTACTCCGGAGTAATATTGGTACCCTTATATTCTAGGCCAAGAGAATTTTGCAAATTGCTGCATGTCCTGAGAGAGAAATTGGCCATTATCTTATGATTATGAAACGGTGTCGTTTCTTTATAAAGAAAATTAAATTTCAAGAAATTGTTCATTATCTTTTTGTAGAAAAACCGTCTTATCTTAATGCTCTCTTGTTTTATCCTTTAAACAACGAGATATCTTGAGTTGACTGGAAATAGAACACTCAGGCATGATTTAAAAAGCAATTTCATAAATACTTTAAAATTTCCCAAAATAACCGAGCCTCTTAATCCAAATACCATGTCCATTGATTTCTTTTTGAAATATTAATTAAAACAGATATGTTAACTAATCATGTTTTAAATAATAATGTACTATATAAATAGAATTTTAATGAACTTTGTTTCAATGAAGAAAACAGAATTTAATATTTTTCTGGCTGCTTACCTTCACTTCTTACAAATTAATGAACTTTATAAAAGTAGAGGTGATAGCAACTAATGAAATATAAATAGAAATAATTTCTCTTTAAGAATCAATCAGCTTTTGACCTATGGCCCAGAGGTAGAGCATTGGCTTCTGATACCAAAGGTCAAGGGTTCGCATCCCGTCTCATGCGACAAATATTTATTTCAATTGGATTGGCTACCAATACGAATTCGAAATGGCTTTCGATCCCGGAAAAGACCTTAAATGAAAAAAATTTTGGTGTGACTGTCGTACAGCAGATTTTTTGTGTCGATATATTTAGTTCCCGACAGTGCGGAACATTTGAATTCAGATGTCAATTGTATAAGTAGTGGTAAAATATTTATATTTTGTTACCATAGCAACCATTTCTCCTATCTTTCCTATGAAGTACAAGAAGTAAAGTGGTCTTCAGAAAATTTCAATGGCAAAATGAGAATATACATTTCAGAGAGCATCTAAAAAATAATTGATTTTTGAATTTTAAACAAAATCGTTGGAGCGAATTTTGAGAAAATCGAAATAAACTGAAAAAGTACATCAGTAAAGTACTAGTACTCGTTAACCGATTTTGTTCAAAAGCTTCGTGTCACGTCCCAGGAGGGTGCCTAACTTAAATATAAATTTTCAACCTCCTAGCATGTCGCAAAAATCACTTTTTTGGATTCAGGGGACCTCAAAACGTCTCGAGATCGAATTTTTGACATGATACTCAATACTTTCTCTCTATATATTTCATACATAGGGTAGAAAGTAAAAAGAATTAATCAAAAATCGAATAAGATAGCGAAATAGCGGGGATTTTATACTGTATTCAAATAAAAAAAAAATAATAATAATTTCTGGAAAAAAATTATCTAAATAATGTTGAAAAAGTTTGAGTCTGTTTTTACAAAAATTTTAATCCAAAATAGACAATCTATTATGTCAGAAGATCATTAAAAAAGTAACAACTGGCAAAAGGATTATTATTTAAGCCGAGCCGACGGCTGCAACAACGGCTCTGGTGTTTTGTGTTCTGGTTTAAGTACGCACAATACAATATAGAAAGCTGGCTGTTTTTTCGTGTGTAATAATCTGTAACGAAGGGAATGAGTGAGAGAAAGAGAAGTTAGGGAATTGGGTGGTGAGGGGCACCGCGCGCTCAACGGCAACGGAAGTTTGTGTGGGGGGATCGTTCTCGTGAAGCGCATCCGGTCCTCCGGTCCAGAAGAGGAAAAGAGATGTCCATGGAGGGATAGGAAAGGTTACATTATTAACGGGACTCATTTCCTTGACAGTGGCGGAGTTCTCTCGAGGAAGAAGAGTCCATGGAGTTTGTCCCCTTCCCACCCCCACCACCCCCTCCTTCTTTCCAACCAAACTGTGTAGATAACAGAGAAAACAAGAGGAAATTAGATATCACTAAAAGGTCGCCACTTGACTCTCGATTTGGGTAAATAAATACAGTGAACACTCAAACAATGCAGGCTATAGAAAAATATTAATTAATCAAACTCTCACTTCTTGAAAGGCTTTAATTAACCTCTAATTCACTCAGCTGAGTGACCAAGTGAACTAAGGCGGGAGAGAACTTTTCACGACTCAGTGTGTGCATAACAAAATATTATCCATAATTCTCTGCTTTTCAAAAATCTATATTTTGGAAAAAATTTGAGAAACGCATTTATAAAACAGATGTCACTGAAATTAAGTATACAGGGTGTTTCTGAAATCAACTTCTGGTTTTTTTTATATTCAAATAACGAAAAAATTCCTTATAGCATAAGTCCAAAAATGCTTCGTTTTCCTGCTAGCCGCCATTTTTTTTTTAAATATCCAGAATGGTGTTACTTACTGATGTAAAAGACTAGTGTTAAAAAATACTCAACCTTATATTTTATGGCACCCATTTTTTAATGTAAAAATTTACTTCACCTCAGCAAGTACCATTTCACCATAATTAGTCAAACCATTCTGGGGATAAAAGAAATTAAGTGAAAAAAAAATGACGGCTAGCGGGAAAACGAAGCTATGCTATAAGGAGCTTTTTTCTTTATATTTATTTCATTATTTTCAACAATTTTTCAGGTTTATTTTTTTATTATATTTTCACTTCTTCCGGACATTTAATAAGTAATAATATAACGTTAAGATGGGAACCTCATGTTTACACAATAACCGTTATTCATCCATTTTTATTTATACAAATGCACATCAAATTGGTATAAATAAATCCTTTATAGAATCCAAACCCCTTGACTTTTATAAACTAGCAAAGTATACCGTATACAAATTTATATTTGCACTTTTAAACTCTGTTTTCTTTTTTCTGTTATACTTAAAATGTTCCTAAGTTACCTTTAATCCGAAGTGACGTCATCCTGGGTATTCACCCACTTTTTTTTAATTTGAAGAGAATTTTAATTTTAATTACAAATCCACTGTATTTTAAATTAAACCTTAAATTGATCTGGCGTTCATCGTGACGTCATCGATTCAGACTACCATATATATATTTACCTTGGCTTTACGTAACTATAAGGTGGGCGACTATTTTGTTATTTTTGAAAACAAATTTATATTTACTTATATAACCTCGTCATATTATTTTTTAATTTATCGCCGGGATGATAAAAATCTTTTAATGGATTTTATTAACATATCTGAAAACTATCTCACAAAATAAATAAATAATAAATTGGCAACTGAAAATGGAAGTTGGTTTTTATCAAAACAATAAAAATATTTTATTAACTTTTTCTTGTTATCTCCAATGGATTGTTCCGTTCGCATAGCTAGCTATACATTTTTGTTTTTAAAATATTATCTTACATGATTGAGTAAGAGGAAATAAAATACAGCTATTTTGTTTCTTACTTTTATTTATTTCCATGTCTCAACTAACCTTGAATTTAGGTCATCTTCAGAGATAGAGAACCCTATCAGATTCTTTTTGGTATTTGGTATCTATTATAAATCAAACTTTTACTATTTATTAACTTTTATTTTCAATTGAGGGTTTTGAAATCGCCATGTTTTCCTTATCATCAAATTGTAATGAAATTCAACTTAGCCTCTCTCTGTCAGCAAACTATTTCTCTTTTTTCTTTACATTTTTTTTAATATTCTTCCAGACATTTTCTAGCATTTGACCTATTGATTTTATATAAAAATATATCAAGTATAAAATTAGATCTCTATATAATCAAAGTTGCTTATTTAACTAAAAATATATTTAAGGAATATAAATTTAAAATAGGAAAATTGGCATTCAATTGGAAAAAAGAATGAAAAGAATTTTAGATTTATGAGAAAGATTAAAAAAAAAAAAGTAAATTTAAAAATTTCTTGTTATGATTGAACTCGATATCTTTGCGCATATGTAAATTGGCTCGTAAAGGCTGCGAAAGCATTATCGGTGTCTTTGTGAATTTCGTTCTCGTTTAGATTGACTTGAAATGGTTTGGGACTTGAACTTCATACATGTATAACCCATAAGAGATTTCTTACCCCCTTTAATAATAGCCATTTTTTTTTTTTTTTTAATAAACATTAACATTTGAGGATTTGCGACAGTGTGTCTTACATTTCCTTATTCACGCGTTGCATACAAATTTTTTTCACTTACACAGTTTTTTTTTAATAAAAAAATATTTCCCCCTATTTATCTTAAAAAATTTAATAAACAATTCTATTTCATTTAAAATATTTAATTATTTTATTATTTGCTTTAGTTCAGTTGATATAATAAAAAAGTAAAAATATGGTGTTTTTGTGAAGTTAATGAAATTTTTACAGGTTGTTTGGGGGTACTCTAGGATATCTATCTTACGTCCTCGACGTCGAGGATCCTTTGCTAACTTGGGGGGGGGGGGATGAACCTCAAAATCTTGAGCTTTTTTCAGTCTTTTGCTTATATTTCGCAAACTAAGCATATTTTGTCCACCATAATTCCATGCCAAGTTGTTGACCATAAAATTTGCTAAGATTTCGTTCATAAAACGAATTTGTAGACCAAATATCAACCGAGATACGGCGGTCAAAGTTAAACAGAATTTTATATTTCGAGAAAATTTGTCTTTGTCCGGCCGGTTAATATTGGTTCTACAAATTCGTTTTATGTAACAAATTATAGCAAATTTTTTTTTTTTTTTTTTTTTTAAACATTCACACTTTTTTCTCATTCACATTCACATTCACACACACATTCACACAGTCTTTTCGGCAACTGAGGCCATTTAAGACTTTTTACGATAATCAGTATGTTTAATATATCAATTGTGGGGTCCAGGCATTTTTATTTAAGTCATTTGGTATCCAAATGCCTTAAATAAAATTATCGGACTGCCTGGGGTCCGAACCCGAGACGTTCGGTATAGAAGGTAGGCACGCTACCAACTACTCCAAGCCCCTTGGGCTATAGCAAATTTAATACTCTACAACTATGGGCACATAATGTTTATTTTACGAGATATGTGCGAAAAACTGATAAGTCCAACATTTTCGAGGTTTTTGCCCCCTCACCCCAGCACAGGGTCCTTGAGGTTAGGATAGACATCCTAGAGTATCCCCAAATAACTTGCAAAAATTTCATTAACTTCGGAATATTTTCCCAAATCCACCATATTTTTTATTATATAGACTGAACTATTTACCAATTAATCAGCTTTGGTTTTTCTTGTGTAAAGGTATGATAATTATCTCAATTTTTTACTTTCTCTTACCTATGTATATATGTAATATATATAGAGAGAGAAAGTATTGGATTCATGTCAAAAATTCGATGTCGAGATTTTGATGGATCTTCACGTTTTGAGGTCCCCTGAATCCAAAAAAGTGGTTTTCGCGACATGGTCAGTCTCTCTGTGTGTCTGTCTGTGAACAAAATATCTCAAGAACGAAAAGAGCTAGGAGGTTGAAATTTTATATTTAAATTAGGCACCCCCCCTGGGACACGAAGCTTTTGAACAAAATCGACCAAAGAGTACTAGTACTTTACTGATAGACTTTTTCAGTCTAAATTTTTTATCACTCATCAAGTAGTTATTTGAGGATCTAGAAGTGTGCAAAACTTCATTTCAATAATGACAAAGGAAGTTGCTAAAACAGGGTATGAAAGACAGACAGACGAACACCCCCTATACTATACATTTTTGTTAAGAAAAAAAGAACAAAAAAAAAAATAATAATAAAGAAATTTTAATTAAAAAAAAAGGATTGTTTATAAGACATATTAAGCAAACTTTGTTCTGTTTGATCATTTCTTTTTGGATGACAAGATTTTTCTTTGAGGGTAATTCTAAATTAAAAATTATTAAAAAAGAAAGGGATAAAATAAAATAAAACAATTGAAAATGCTTTTATAAATATTCTCTTCTCTCGGGCTGGGTAAAGAGGTATAAGGGTTAGCGTGCTAGCCTTGTATACCAAGGTTCGCGGGTTCGGACCCCAGCAATGCCGATGATTTCATTTAAGCCATTTGGATACCAAATTTTTGAACTCACGGGACCTCAAAACGTGTATATCCATCAATATCTCGACATCGAATTTTTCACAAACCAATACTTTCTCTCTATTTATTAACATATTTAGGTAAGAGAAAGTAAAAGGACCAATAGAATAAAATGTTTTTTTAACAAATTGATCTTTATCAATTTGTTATGCAAAAATTGTATTATAATTTTATACTAATCCTAAAATAAATATCTTTAGTAATTCATATATCTATTTAACAAAATTTTTATTTAGTTTTTAGAATAAAATATTTATATGATTTAAATAATTATATAGAGAAATAATTAATTTCAACATTTTTTTTTCTTTCTCTAACGTGCGTTATAAATTTTATTACAAAGTCATCAAACATTCCAAATAAACCTTCAAACATCTCAAGACTCTCTTGAAAATACACATTCCTTAAAATAACATTAAAGAAAATTATATAAGCGTCAAATTTATTTTTGGGTGCAAACGTTGAAACGTGCTTAAATTAAACAGGTTGGTTGGTTGGGGAATAGGACAATCAGGCGCAGAATTAAATGCAGAAATTCAAGCCCTTCGAGTTTGTCTCCCCCTCCACCACACGGGCTTGATGAAACATTCATAATCTTGTATTAAAACGGCGGGGGGAGGGGGTTTGTCTCAAAATTAGTTGAATAAAAAATTAACGAACTCTTTTCACAAATTTACTCTGATGATAGAGTTTTATGCTCCTCTCATTCACTCACTGTGTGTCTGGAATTTTCGTCAAACTTTTTCATTTTGCTGAGAGTTTTTTTTTTTTTTTTATTTCTTTTCAATGATTTTTCTTTATCTTCGATTTTTTTTTTTGCGCTCGAGACATGTCTTTTAGCTCCCATCCCCTCCATTGCCTTTGAAATAGAATCCCTCGCTTATCAATGACGCCGGCATACCTGTTCTTTTTATCATGATATATAGCTAGCCTAGTTTCGTGAAACCCTGTGCACATATACGTATATGTTTCGCGTCATTTGATTTCCTCCCTCACAAATTATTCTCTCTATTTGTGGTAGGCGGTAAGCGGCCCCCAAAAAGGGTTCAAGGTTGTAGTCTCTGAATGAAACTCAACAGAATAACCACCGACCAAACTCTTCGCTATTCAACCTTTGTGTTATCTATTTTTTGTAAATAAATCTTTATTTCTTTTTTAACAGTAAACAAGAAAAATATATTTTTTGTCAGTCAATTTTTTTTTATCCTTTCTTTCCAATATCAAAAGATATATTTTAATTTCCTTTTTAGTAAGATAATGTTAAATTTTCATATTTCACTTACTTGTGAGAGGTCTAAATATTGGATGAGCTAAGGCTGGATTTTCTTCTGACACTCAATATGGATGTCTTTCCTCCTCAGGCCTCATACTAGGCCATTTATGTAACATTCGCCTTATTCAGGACCGAGGTTTAGAGATTCCAAATTTAAATAGTGAGGAAAAAAGTTAATGAAAGTTTTTTTTTTTATCTTATTTGACTTATATATAAATTTATATCACTAGATCATAAAAGAAGCGTGTCTGCACTCTCTCTCTTCTATAGGTATTACCATGGTCAATGCTCTAAAATCAATTATTCCACCCAATGGAACATATACCCGGAACACAAGGAAGGCATCGTCCCAGGATCCCTATGCTGTTCAGATCACGACTAACAGAACTAGTCAATTCCAATCTTCCTTTGACCCCATGACCTCCCGTGTTTGGAACAAGCTCCCTGCGTCTATCTTTCCCAAAGCCTACAATCTTCAGACTTTCAAGTCTAATCTCAACAGGCATCTCCTCAGTTCCCGCAGTTGAGTTTCCCCCTTTATGCTTCTCCTTTTGTTTTTATTTTCTTCCTGGCTGCATGTGACCACTGGTCATTATAGGTTTTCGGACCTTATGCACCCATTCTAAAAAAAAAAAGTTAAAGACATCTGAGATGAAATTCATTTGTCTATATTGTCTACACAAATTTATCTACATTGTCTACGCCTTTGTCTACATCATGTCTACCTTTGTCTACTTCCTTTGTCCCCCTGACCTCCCGCGATTGGAACAAGCTCCCTGCGTCTATCTTCCCCAAAACCTACAAACTTCAGATCTTGAAGCATAATCTCAACAGGCATCTTCTCAGTTCCCGCAGTTAAGTTTCCCTTTTATGCTTCTCCTTTTGTTTTTATTTTCTTCCTGGCTGCATGTGACCACTGGTCATTATAGGTCTTCGGACCTTATGCACCCATTCCAAAAAAAAAAAAAAAAAAAAAAAAAAAAATAAGACCAATATAAATAAACACATTACAAAAACACTAATACAAAATAAACACATATGTCAATCTTTAAATGAATGTCATTGAACAAAATTATAATCCCCCCCCCCATTTTCCAAAATTTTTTCTCTCTGAGCCACGGGTCACGGATATTTAGTTGTTCGGCTTGCTGGAGGCTTCTCTTATACCATCTAAAATTTTGTTCATATCGAAAACATAAGCAGTTCAATTTTTGAAAGCAGTATTTCCTCTTCTTTATAATAATAGATATGTCAATAATTTTTTGTATCACGTTTCGTTTACGAAATATAGCACTTTCCGAAATATTTCTCAATTTTATTTGGAAGAAAAGATAAGATGCCTCACCTTTAGTAATTAATATACCTCTTTTGATTTCGCCTTGAACTAGGCAACTAATTAAACAGTTTCATAAAGCTTAGCTAGAAAGGCTGTGACAACTGTCTTTTTATACCCTCAAAATTGGTTTAATATTTTATTTGATAGGGGGCCCTTTATAGTTTTTTCCTTCCATAATTTAGGTACTGGTAGGGGCTGCCACCCCAACATAACCAGCCCTTTATTTTCTAATAAATTGATTCATGTATTATTAAAAAAAAACACGATATTTTGTTCATTTTATTTTTCATACCACTAGACACAATCCGCATCAAACTAAATTGATAATAAATGCCTTTTGAGAGAGAGAGAGAGAGAGAGAGGAAATTATTAAATGGGATTAAAGATTATAATTTAATTATCAAGTTACAAAGGCTCGCTTGCTCATTGCTATTGTTGAACTGTACAGTCAAGTTTTCCCTCTCAATTGTAAGTTTCAAGCGCTGTGCAAACACTCAATATGGCGATAGTTTCTCTTGCAACGCCAATAGCCGTAGTATAAATTTACAAGAAGTCACATTTATCAAAGTGCGGCTAGACAATTCCATTTCCTATAAACATGTAGCCTATAATACTTGCTCTTTGGCCCAAGTCGTTAAGTTTTATTCCAGACAGGATAAACAAAGACCGAAGAAGAAGAAATGTTGGAGGGAACCACTCTGTTGAGATACCAGGGGCCAATATCGATCAATTCTCTTGGAATATTTAGGGTTCAAGTTATTTTTTTCTTTAGTCTTTGATATCTTTCTAATCTCTATTTTAAGAGATGATATGATATTCGCTAAGGGCAAGTGATAGAAGTGGCAAGCACAGAACACAACTTTCGATTACCGATTACCGTGCTTGTCACACCAGATTTTTTGTGCCGACATATATTTAGTTCCCGACAGTACGGAACATTTGAATTCAGATGTAAAATTTATAAGTAGCCTATGGGAAAATATTTATATTTTGTTACCATGGCAACCATTTCTCCTATCTTTCCTATGAAGTATAAAAGTAAAGTGGTCTTCAGAAGTTTTTAATGGCAAAATGAGAATATACATTTCAAAGAGTATCTAAAAAATAATTGATTTTTAAATTTTAAACAAAATCGTTGGAACGTATTTTGAAAAAATCGAAAAAAAAAATTGAAAAAGTGCATCAGTAAAGTACTAGAAGTCTGGTCGATTTTGTTCAAAAGCTTAGTGTCACGTCCGATGGGGGTGCCTAACTTAAATGTAAAATTTCAACTTCCTAGCTCTTTTCGTTCTTGAAGTAGACAATTTTTCCAAATTAATTTAGAGAGGTTGGAAAGGGGAGGGAACACCTCAACCCTAAAACAAGAAGCTGTGGTTTTTTATAAAAAAAAACCCTATTTGTAACTGATATATGGTGCTAATAAAACCATCTAACACAAAAAAAAATAACGAATTTATTCATTCCTTGGAGGCTATATAGGCTTAAACCTTTTCTCAACATTTCTTCTTCACAATCACTTGTTGTTTTTAAGCACATAATAGGCTTTTTTTATATCAAACTATTTAATTAATAAAATTTAACATTTTATGTCTGTTATAAAATAAAAAGTTTCCTAATGAATTAAATTTCAAAGGGCCAAAAAAGTAATTTTTGTCTGATTGAAATGAAACATAATCAGAAGGAGAAAAGAGTAAGGGGGGGAACTCGTAACGATAGAAAGGGCGTTAATAGAAATACAGAAGACAGAAGAGGAGGGATTAGAGAGAGATAAAAGTCCGTCCATAACTTTTAACTCGGCCAAAACGAAACTGATAAGACGCTAATTAAAAATCATTGTTCATTTACTATTATATTATATACATTTTAAAATTAGAAGCCATTCCGATAAAATTTGAGACCTTGCACTAATTTCTAATTATGCTTATTAAATAAAATTTGGAGAGCATATCTGATCAAGTAGTGATAAAATAAAACAACTCGGTCCTTCATTTATGGTTCTTAACCAGGTTACAAGAAGGTAAGAGATCAACAACTTGAAAATTTGATGAAAAAGTGATGAAATTTTTTTGTCCCGCAGGTTATAGGGGGTGCGAGGGTAGATTTTAAGACTCCAAGGGGTGCCAATTACTGAAAAGATGGTATAGATGGAAAATAGATCTTCTCATGGTGTGCGCGTTATAAAAATTTCCATAGTAGAGATATAAAATTTTCTTCTTCTTTGTTACTTCTTGGCCCTGCATCAACAAACCATTTGAATTATTGTTAAAAAAAAATATTGATGTACATTTTTTTGCTATTTAAGAGGATGAATTAAAATAAGAACGAAAGTAATTGAAAAACAAGCAAACAAAAAATATTCTTGAAAAGATTAAAGAAGATGTAAAGAACAAATAAGAAACAATTGAAGAGAAAATGTAAAGTTTGTAACTTCCCTAATAATAATAAGAAACTCTTAAAAAAAAAATTTCACTTGCTCTTGGATTTCAATAACTATTAGGCCTATAACTTATTAAATAGTAGATTGCTCTTGGATCAAAGCACAGTGGTAGAGTATCCGCCTCTTGTGCTCCCCTGCAAGGGTCATGCGAGAAAAATTTATTTGAATTTAATTGGCTACTAATAAATTATTAATAAAATAAATAGAAACGAGGTCTAAATGGAAGTAGTCTCAAAACGAAAAAAATTTAATAAAAAAAAAAAAAAAAATACAGCAAAAGAGTTACTTCATTTTTAATTTAATAATGCTAATCAATTTACTTTCCTGAGGAAGGATATCATGACACAACAATCATTTGAATTATTAATTTTTATATTAATACTCTAATGATTATTTGTTTTATTTTTTTTTTTCTCGATAAAATATTTTCTTAGAAAAAATATTAAGAAAAATTCTGAATTGTATCAGTGACATTTTTTTGCCGAAAGATAATCTATCGAATGTCCATAAATTCAAAATATATGTCAAAAGGCGGAAGATGCAATTTATATATAATATATATTTTTTACATATACATAGATAAAGTCATTTTTTTCAAAGCGACAAATATTTGTGGCAGGATAAACAAAATTCGTAGATTTCCAAAGAATATTGTTTTTTTTTTTTTTTTTTTTTTTTTTTTGAATTATGATTAATGATTTAGAAATTTTTTATTGTAACATTTAGGGATGAACGTTGGGTAAATTAAGCACATTTTGATTTGTCTACTTCATGATATAGACAAAGGCGTAGACAATGTAGATAAATTAGACATATATGTAGACAAATGAATTGTCCAACGCTTGTTCTCATTGGCTCTCATCTCAGATGACTTGTCTGTCTTTTTAACCTATTTTGGTGTTAACAAAAAAAAGAATCGGTTAAGAAACCTGAAAATGATATGATTGCCTAAAAATGTCTAAACATGGGAGATCAATTAACAAAAAATATTATGATGATCTAGGGTTTGAATTAGGCAAACATTATAAAAAATATGTAGCAGTGTATCTGATTTGTAAAAAATTCTTACATAATACATCTTCACGGCTAAAAGCCCTCAGATAAATTTCCATTCTATTTTCTGATGATACTTTTAATTTGTTAATACTATTTTATTTTTTTTTTTAACGAGCATTTGCAAAAGAAATGTTAATGACAGTATGGGAGAAAATACAATTATCTTAGTTATTAATGATAATGAATGTCAACTCGACTCAAATACATCCGATTCTGTTCGCGCCTCCATGTCATCATTTAAATGTCAGCGCTCTCTCTCACCATTTCCTATTGGCCAACCACATCAACCCTCTCCAACCCTTATTTTCACACATAGTTTCCTATCTTCACACTTCCATGCACAGCTCCATCCCCTCTCCAAGCACCGAAGCCAACTCCAAGTAGTCACAAACATTCACCACCCCATTCATTCATCAACAGTTCCCATGTAAGCATTCAACATTTCATTCCCATTCATTCATCACAGTTCCCATGTAAGCATTCAACATTCCATTCCCATTCATTCATCAACAGTTCCCATGTAAGCATTCAACATTCCATTCCCATTCATTCATCAACAGTTCCCATGTAAGCATTCAACATTCCATTCCCATTCATTCATCAACAGTTCCCATGTAAACATTCACCATTCCATTCATTCATCAACAGTTCCCATGTAAGCATTCAACATTCCATTCCATTCATTCAGTCAACAGTTCCCATGTAACCACCAACATATCACAATCAGTCTATCAGTTAAACATTTGTAATATAATCCACGCGCATCAATAAATTGTATATAAAACGCAACCCTCATCTTTTCTTATTTCGAAACAAACACGAAACCCGTAGCAGCAGCTACAGATTCCAATTTCAAAAATATGTATAATCATGTCGACACAATACGGTGTTGTTAGTCCCGCCAAAATTTTAAATTTTAATTGCCTACTTTACATAGTTTACATGAATATTGTTTATTTGTCTACTACATATCGCCTATTGTCGGATACGGCAGCTACTACAGATAAATCATTGTGTGGTTTTATGAAACCACGATGCAAGTGAAACTTTTTTTCGGATCGTAGGCGTTTAACTGAAAATTTTCAGAAAATTATTTAATTAAGAATATTAAAATCGCGTTTTTAATCTTAACTTAATAATTGGAAAATGGGAATGACAATGGGAAATCAATAGACGCATGTTAAAAACTGAGAACAATATTTATTTAGTAATTGAAGATTTGAATCATTTTAAATTATTTTAAAAATTAATTTAAAAATTGAATAATTAAATCTCACAATTATTTTTTATAATTCGTCATATATATTAAATTTCAACTTTCCTATTTTTGTCGTCACGGCTTGTGGCGTCATGGCTTGTAGCCGTAACAGCCTGTAACGCGTCATGCTGATATAAGAGCGAAAAAATTTGAGGCCATCAAATAAAAGTTTCATTTAAAAAAAAAAGAATTGTTGTGCATACATCCAAAATAACCATTATCTTTTTCACTAAAGTTATTATATAAATTAAACTGATAATTAGTATTCTACTTTTATAAATTAAGTCATAAAAAAGAAATTTGACTTTATGATTTTGTAAATTTCTTTAATAATATCTAAAGAGTTTAAAATCTGATTTAATAGAACGGTTATTTAGAATAAGAATTGTAATTTACGTTGTTACAAATGAGGCAAAATTAGTGGGATTTATTCGGTTTAATTGTGCTCGAACACACGATGACAACCTGCCTGTTTATTGTCGTACTCCAAATTGCCTCCGGTGTATGTTTTTCTTTTTCTTGCTAACATTCGATTTTTTTCCTCCTCTCTTTTTTTTTTAACGAACTCAATCCATCAACACAATTAGGCTTCGAGAGAACCCTGATGAGGCGGGTGATTCGTCTCTCTTCTCGCCGATTTTGCAACATTAAGTGTGGGTGCCGTTTGCGTTCGCGTTTAATCCATCATCGTTACGAATATTGCAAGGCGCCGATTAAGAGCCCAAAAGGAAAATTATCGCCGTCTGGCGCCCGTTTCGCTAATGGGACCAAATAATCGTCCGCAAATGCAAATGGGCGCAGATTTGCCTCAACCCAAAAAGCAAAAAGAGATGCCTAAATGCATTTGGTAATAAATATTGGCCTCGCTAATTTTTATAATTGATAGGTTTCTCACTTTGCAAATAAATGATGTAATTATTGAATACACTTTTTTTTTTTTTTAACTATTAAACATTACGCCCAGGAGATATTTTATAAAATGATATCATCAAATTAAATGGAAGCCAAGTTTCAATTGTGGTAATTTATATTTTTTAGAAAGCAAAAAAAAAAAAAAAATATGATGAATAATAATAGATTTTAAATCAAAGAATAATTAACTTGATTAAATATTTAAAAAAAGAGTTTTTACCGAATAATTAGTGAAGTAAAGTTATCAAAATATTATTTTTAACCTCAAGGGATGGATGGATGGATAAGTTATAAATATCATCATTTAGATATGACCAAATCCGCTTTTCTATGAAAATGCTCTTAATAGATACCCTAAGTGATTTTCAAAATGATCCATTTCGCGAAACTCTAATTATTAGCTCTAGGGGGTGTTAAACACTAATTAATTAAATGATAAATTCCAAGTACTGGCAATATCATAGATTTCAATTTTTTCTTAAATTGATTTATTATTTAATAGGCTTAAATCATTTTTTAATACAATTTTAACTTTTAAAAAGTCGACCCAATAATTTGTCACTGACTTGTCTTTTTTCTTGCTCTCGCTAAGGATTATCATAACGCAGGAAACACTGATTTAGAGGCACAAAATTACTTTAATAACACCTATAGAAGAGAGAGAGTGAATATATGGCAGAAAGGAACTAGTAAGAGGAATTAATGTAAATTCGAATGGTGTCGATTAATACGCTAGAGAGGTCCCTTCTCAGCCAGGACATTGTCCTTAAGATAAATTAGTTTAATGGAAAGAGCCTGGTTAAGAGAAGAGACTTCTCTGGGAATACCAACAAGTTTTAAATAAAAATTCATCATTCGATTGTAAGTTGGAGCTTAAATGAAATTATTTAGGCCACCACATATGCCATGGATGCTTTAGTGAAAATTTGATAAATTTTTTTAGTTTATTGGAAATAAAATATATAGAATGAAAAAAATTTAATAGTAATTATCACAAAAACTTGATTTTTTGATAAAACGTGTTGAGTATTCTCCTTCAATTGAAATAAATAGCGACGTGGTCTAAATGGCCTCTGATGCCGAAAAAGACTTTAAACAAATAAAAAAAAAAAATATTCCCCTTTAGGCAGTCTACGCGTCTGTAATTTAATCTTTAAATAAGAGCCTGAAGTACCTTACTCTTAGCACATGAAGCAAGAGTTTTATTTTTTGGACTCAGGAGACCTTAAAACGTGTATTTCCATCAAAATCTCGACATCGAATTTTTTACAGGAATCAAATAATTTACAGATCCAATAAAGTTTATCTATTATTTATTTTATGATTGAGGGAGGGTTTTAAAAAAAGGAAGGCGGAAAAAAGGAAAAAAAAATATCTTTATAAAATAAATTTAACTCCTCCCAAATCATAAAATAATTAAATACATTTATTTGTTATTGGTCCTTTAAAATAACCAATCAAAATAGGAGAAAAGAAAAAAATAAAATGGCGGATTTCTTTTCTCTTTTATTTTAAAGAAGCATTTTTAGCTCTTTAGTAGTCTAATACCTTTAAAGAAAAGTTGTTCAAAATGACGATTAGAAAGTTTTATTTAGATTTGTTTGACCCAAAGTGTAATCACTCAGGCAGGAGGGTACATGTGTTGAATTGTTGATATCTTAAATCCCAAATATTGGATCTTTTTTATGGAAATATTTAACCCAAATGATCTTGGCCACTCCTGATATAGACACTAACTTAATTCAATAAGAAAAATTAAAGAACTAATGTTAAAGATTCTTTGTAGTTTAAAGGTCCTTTAATTTAAAGACTATTTTAACGAACCAATGGCATTTAAAAAACGTTCGTGCAACCATAAATTTACTTATCGGAAAGTTTAAAGGTTGAAGAGCATTTAACGGATCTCTAAATACGTTCTCCACCATAATGCTTATAATTTTAGCTGATATTTAATTTTCCTCTAATTTAATTTCAACCATGAGAGTGATACAAAATATTGACTTTTGGTTATTACAAAAATTACATTATCTAATAATAATAGCATTAAAAAAACTCATTATTTCGGAAATAATTAATCCCTGATGAGACGAGATGAACTATTAAACGGATTTATTAAATTGCTAGTTCTCGATTGATTATGTTCAAATAAAACTAAAAGCAATTAATTTTGTTATCATTAATGTAATTTAGGTCCCAATGGTTATCTTGGGGGAAGACACAATGTCATCTCGATGAAATAGAACCATATCATATATCAAATAAACAGATAGATCTTCCCCTTCCCTTTCACTCAGCCATTGGATAGATTTATAGAAGCCTGTTTGCGTGAACATTAAACCTTATGGAACATAATTTCAAAAGCTTCCTGCTGAGTCAAGTCATTACGAGTAATTAGATACAAATTAACAATCGCTAGTATTAAGCTAATACAATATTTAACCTCTATTAACATGAAAATCAATTTTTTAATTTGATTAACTTTTACTAACAGAAAAAAAAAATATTTTAAGATATCATTTCATTGAGTTTATCTTGAGCGAGATAAGCGAATCACATTTCATCTTCTCTAGAACAACACCTGTTTGTATAGATAAACCAATATAGAGGATTATTGTATTGATATTTCGTTTGATATATAATTGTGATTGGAGAGTAAATAACGTAAATTTATTTAATAGAAAAAAATGACATTTAATCCTTAATGGATCTTTTAAGATATAATTCATGTATTATCCAATTAGTCTTTTATAAACTAATAAACCTTTATAACAGTGGTTCCCAACCGATGTGCCGCGGCACCCAAGGGTGCCGCGAGATCTTTAGGAAAGAAAAGAGTAGGGGAAAAAAATTTTCCCTTAAAAAAAGAAAAAATGAAGCTTTGCTAAAAAAAGATCAAAAGATTTACACGGAAAATCGAAAAATTTCCCCGAGAAAATGATTAACACGGAAGTGAAAAAAATTTTTGCGGCCGTCGGAAAAAATTTCGTCTTTCTAAAAAAACGGTAAAATGATTTTCACGCAAAAGAAAAAAAATTTTCCGCAGGGTGGGAAATATTAATTCAGCGGAGGGCAAAAAATTTTCTGAAGGGCGGCAAAAATTTCGTTTTGCTAGGGGAAAATAAAAAAAGGAAGGGTGCCCCTAATGCAGTGTTTCCAAACATTTTGAAGTCCACGGCATTCCAAAGGTGCGTTGGGAATAACATTACACACTAGGGCAGCGTTTTCCAAATTGTGAGGCGCGCCTCCCTAGGGAGGGGCGGACTAGTCTAAGGGGAGGCGTGAATATTGGCCACCAAGATCAATTTTCCAAATGATTGCTAGTTTTATAAATAAAATAATTTTAATGATTCTGGGACGGAGTTTTTAATTAAAATAATAAATATGAATAAATAAAAAAAATATTTTTATATAAATTTAAATTTTTTAGTATTAAAAATTTTTGTTTTTGTATTATTTTATTAAATGTGTAGGGGAGGGGGCGTCATACGATTAAATATTTTTAAGAGAGGCGTTGTAACATAAAGTTTGGAAACCAGTGATTTAAAGTAAGACTCATTCTAGAAAATTATACTATGTTTAAAACCCAAAGGCGGATCCAGGGAAGTTTTTCAGGGTTTTAATTTTTTTCTGACTAGACGCGAAGCTCGCCGAAGGCGATAGCATTGTTAATTATTTTATTTATTAGGATTGGATAATGGGTTGAAAAATTGAAAAAAAAAAAAAAAATGTTTTTTAAATTTATTTTAGCTAAATCGAAGCCAAATAAATAGAAAACATTCAAAAAATAGCGTTGATTATTATTTTGATTAGGGGGGAATGAAGGGTTGATTATTTAAGAAAGGCCTTGGAATATTCCAAATCACTTGTTGACATTCTTTTCCAGTTATAAATATAGTTAGATTAGAGCAAAAGGTATTTTTTTTACTTTTAATAAAAAGGGAATTGCTATGTCCATCTATTTATTCCTATATCGAGAGAGAGAGAGACAAGTCTCGTTCAGTCGAGCGCGTTGCCGCGCGGCAGGCGCTGCTCTCTTTTTTGTGTTTAAAGTGAATCAAAGTGAATAATTAATATAGTGTAACCCTGACCTCACCGTCAACCAGCACACCCTCTTGAGAGTCTTATTAAAGGTAATTATTATGAATTTTATCGTTGAAACAGGAAACAAATAATTTGACTTCGAAAAACGATTCTTTTGAATATGAAATTAAATATTTTTTGCATTTCACTAAGGGTAGAGGGTGAATATAAGCTGTTGAAAGTGGGAGGGGAGTGTAGATGTCATTGAAAAAATTTTGTTTTTTATTTATCTTTTTTTTTAAACACTTTCTTATTCACACTCACATTCACACACACACACACACACACACACATGGGGGAGGGGGGCTTCATAAGATTAAATATTTTTAAGGGAGGCGTAGTAACATAAAGTTTGGAAATCATTGCACTAGGGGGCACCCTTCCTTTTTTTATTTTCCCCTAGCAAAACAAAATTTTTCCCGTCCTCCGGAAAATTTTCTTTCCCTCCACGGAATTTTTGCCACCCTTCAGAAAATTTTTTTTGCACTCCGCAAAATTAATATTTCCCACCCTGCGGAATTTTTTTTTCCTTTTGCGTGAAATTCATTTTACTTAGCCTCGAAAACCGAAAGGGCAAAAATAATTTTAAATTTTTTTTGTTTATATAGGCCTATTAATACTTTGAAATACATTAAGTTTTCAACAAAATTTTGTTTTAATTTGTAGTTCTAATAAAAAATAATTTATTTCATTTGATCTCCCTAAGTTTCGGTCATATTTCTCTTCAATGTGTGTTTTTTAGAAGTTTCTAGTCTTTTTTTTATCCCCTTTTCTGAGGCCATTTAGGGTATGACATTATTAAATATATTTCTAAATTATATTATACCGATGACTACCGGGGGACGTTCCACACGCTGATTTCTCGGGGTCACCATACTCGAGCTTTCGCCGTAGGAAGTTTTTAGTCAAGCTATAGCTTTTCTGGTCACTTAATAATTGTTCGGAATACCCTTTAGACTCAGTTTATATTTATTTATTAAATTAAAAATAAAGCCGCTGAAAGCTTTCCCTCTGTGGTCCCACCCCTCTCTTCCATCCAATTTTTTCACACGTCATTTTTAGGAACCCGAAGGGCAGTAACCCTGGGGATTTATCTCCCCTTGTTTATAGCCAATTTATTTCCCGAAGCTTATTTTTTAGTTATTAAGGACGGTGATTCTATTTTTATTTTTCTATAATACTTTTCATTATAGATGATTCACCGTACTTTAAATATTTCTATCAAAATCTCTAATTAATTATCTATTTTAAAATTAAAATGAACAAATATTAAAT
>JAKCPI010006520.1:0-76629 GCA_023213315.1 Euborellia annulipes | reverse complement strand
GCCTCAAGAGATAATTATAAACTAAAATTCTATTTTTGCATCTATAAATGTGGAAGGCTCAAGGCGACTTATGTTTTGGTGGTGGGCATAAATAGCTTAAGATACCGAAAGACTTAAAAAAAAATAAAAAGGTAATTGCTTTTAAAAAAATATATAATATTCGAAGACATAACGTAATGAAATGTGGGACATTTGATAGCCTTCTTGTAGGGCACTAGGTTTTGCCTCTTATCATAGGCCAAAGGTCAATTAACAAAGAACTCGACTAAATGATAAAAGATTGTTAAGTGTTAGATTGAAATAAAAAAAGAAAAAGAAATAGAAAAAAGAATATCAATAAAATAATTTTAATAGATAAAATTATTATAAAAACACTTGGTAAGTGTTTCAATAGAGAAAGGTGAAGAAAAAGATTTTTCCTTCACCATCCTGTAAATTAGACAGCCCTCCTCCAGCCGATTATTTTAATTATATAGGTCTAAATAATTAATAGGTATTAACTTGGTAATTGTTTTTATAATGTTACCTAATTAAAATATTACAATGTTTAAACTAGTCCCTACGATTAGCAGTCTAAATTTAATATCATTAAAGATCAATTTTTACTTTTTTTTAAAGTCATAAAATATAGTTATATAAATCAATGTCAAGAATTTAAAATTTCATGAAAAAATTCGAGTGGAAAAAACTAATTGGAAATTTGATTCGGCAATATAATCATTGAAGAAGAACCTCAAGGGGGAAGTAATTTAACTCGCGGCTCTCACCCTTCAACGAACTCAAATACAAATTATCTTTTAACTTATGATCAAATTTTTTTGTAATTAAAAGCGTTATGATTTAGTTAAAAAAAAAAGACAATGCAAAACAACAGAGGTTTAATAAAAGAATGATTTAGAAGAAGGATAATTTACGATTTAAGAAAGAGGGGTGGAGGGGATGTGAGAGTGAGTGTGTAATTACAAAGTCATTTGATCTCAAGATAAAGATTAAATAAATATAAAGGATCATTTACTTCAAAACTTCCTGTTTATATTTGTTCTCTTTATTTATTCTCTTTTCTTTGTAAATAAATCCTCTGCTTATTTTTTTACTTTTAATATCTTTTGAAGCGAGTTATAGAGAAACAGTAAGCTAATTATAAATATTAATAATAAAAAAATAAGTATGTAATCATCGATCAGATGGTAATTGTACACAGTTGCGGTCCTGGAATTTTGTTTTTTTGGGAGAGGGGGAGGGGATGAAATTCTCCTTGGCTTTAGATAATTAATATTTATTAACATCTCTAACCTCTCGGGGGTGATTATAGTAATTGAAATGAAAAAATATTCCTGATATTATTGACCTTTTGATTTAAAAAAATAAACTGAATCTTTAATACTGTTATAAATGACTTTGAAAAATCTTATCTTATTTATTATACAATTGAATTACTCTCATCTTAAAATATGGCTATAAAAAATAATAATATCACCTTTATGGGACTTTGTGAAATGCATTTAATTTCTGTCTCGTTATGGAGTTTGAGCTCCTCTGCTGTTATATTGTTTCGTTTTTAATGGGAAAAACCATCAGATTATGGTTTATAATATCTTAGGTTGAAAAAATTGGAAAATAAACAATCTAATAAACATCTGGGAATATTAACTTTTTATTTGTCATGGAGGTGATTTTGTTTTTTATTGATGTTAAAAGAATTTGTTTTTGTGAATATAAAAATTTAATAGATCTCAATCTTTTTAGATCTGAAACAATTTAGATCAGTGTTTCGCAATCTTTATTGTGCTATGTTCCATCTGAGCCTTTCTTAAATTGTTATACCCCCCCCCCTCCCCAACGTTACACATTCAAAATATAATCCAAAAAATTCACTAGTTGAAACATTCTTAAATTTAATTAAATTTTCAACTAATTATAGATCAATAAATAACATTAGGTTAAGTTTCAAAAGGTCAACAAACTGATCCTAACTGATGCAACCGGTCCTAAGTGAATATTCAAAGAACAATGTCCCCCTAAACAATCAAATTGCCCCCTTATGGGACCCAAGTTACGAACCACCGCTTTGGATCCACTTCAATATTTCGATTTAATAAAGAGTATCTACCCCTATATTTATTCCTTAAAATTAGGCAACCCACTAAACAGAGGTCTCTCTAGTTAAAACATCAAATAAATATTAATATTCATTTTTAAAAACTAAAGAAAAAATTATTCTCTTGAATTATTTATTTTTCTTTCTTTAGACCACCACTTTTCTGAAAGTGGAAGTAAAATTTTAAAAGATGTGCATATTGTTTCAATTGATGGCCACATCAGATCACTCCATAAGGCGCTACATATTTATAAGATGGCAGATCTAACAGAAGGCAACAATGTTGCCTTGAGACGATCATCTCTTTTATCTGTTTATAGACGAATACGCATCTAGAGAGTGAAGACAGATTTCCAGATGGACAAAAAAAAACGAAGAAAAATATTTCGCTCTTTTCTTTCTCTGCGCTTTTGTAAAAAAGTGCATAATAAAAATGTAAAGAACAAACAGAACAAAAATAAATTCACTCGTAAGAAAAATAAAAAGATTTTGTTTATCGGCACCTAGTTTTCGTATTAATAAACAAACATGGATAATTTAATAAATAAATAGATTTTCCTTAAATAAATAAATAGATAAGAATCAATATCACTTAAAATAATTAAAGATGTAAAAAATGGAGAAATGTTAATTTCCGGATCAATAATTGATTTTATAGCAACGAATCTGCACCCTTTTTTAAGACTTAAAGGTAACGAGAGGTGAGGAGGGTTATAACACCCAAACCCCAGGGTATAATTACTTTATTTCTTATCCCTAATTATTTCTCCTATATCCAAATCATTTCTATCTTATTTTCTATACAGTAATAGATAAACATCTCCCCTAATTTTATTATACAACCAACTAAAAGATGCAAAACTATAGACTATAATATAAGTAGAATTGGACATTCAAACCCCAGACAAGCCGATGAATATTTATTTAAATCATTCGGATGGTGTAAATAATATAGTACATGGATCTGGGAGTAACGTAATAATAATCTGAATCGCTGAAATATTTTGGAAAATTAATTATAATCAAATTTCTTCAATATGGGAACATAAAATCTACAAGTTGGTTTGGAAATTAAACAGGCAGTTGGTATAATATAAATTAGGTTGAGGGTTCGCATCCCGTCCAAAGCTATGTATTTCAATTCAATTGGAAACCAGTCAATTGGAATAAATAAAGGCGATGTCTAAATGGCCTCAGATGCCGAAAATAACATTAAACAAATTTTAAAAAAAAATTAAAAAATCTAAAATTCCCAACTTTTTAGGAAACCTATTATCAGAAAAATATTTCAATGTAAAATATGCCCATACAACAAAACTTTTGATGACTGAAGACACTTATTTGTTAAATTATTTAATTACTAAACAATAATTTTTTTTTTTAGAAAAGTGTTACATTCTATATCGACATTAAGACATGTTCAGTGCGTAAAAGAATATTTAAATTAAATAGGTAAAAAAATTAAAAAGTTAATTAATTAGAAAACACTTTGTGATATGTTTTAATTTGTTTATTTATTGATTTACATATTTGATAAGTATTTCAACACTCATCGTGTTATCATCTGAAGTAGTACAAATACTAAATAAATAAATCAAAAAATTAAGTATTTATACCATTAAATATACAAATTGAAACATAACCCCAAGTATTTTTGTAATTAATTTTATATTGAATAATTTTTAACCTACTTGTAATCCGCTACGATTCTAAACTAAAATAAATACTGTACTATTTAATGAAGAAAATGAGAAAAACTAAATCACCTCTAATAATAAAAATTCCATTTGATCAAAATATAAATTTCAAAAGATATTATTTTTTCGATTTTTTATTTTTATTTTTTTCTGAAATAAATGAATTCAACGGAATGGAAAGAATCTAGATATTTGAGAGACAGAGAGAGAGAAAAAAATCTCCAAAAAGCGTGCATACTAATTATCCTCTAGAATGAAAAGAGATAGAGAGAAAAGCTTTTTTTTTTCTTCTTATTCAAACGGTGGATGTCATTTGTAAAATTATCCCTCTCCTTCGTCATTTTCGTTGTCGACGTCGGTGTATCACAGGTGTTGCTTTTTTCTCTCCGTGACCAGACAATACAACCCAGCGATGATCATTCACATCTTGCAATTGCATTTTAATATTAATGTTTTATGAGATCGTGTTGAGGAATTCTATCAGAAGGGTCTATTTTAAGACGAGGCGTAGTCGAAATAAAAGAGCGAGGTGTGGTCATCACGAAGTTTTTTTTTTTTCTCTTATAACAAGACCAATGAAATTTAATAAGCACAAATATCCACTTTCATATGAATATATGATAAGGGTAGTAGTTTGTTATAGTCATTATATAAAAAATAATTTATTTAATTTTTAATTTGGAAAAACTATAGTTTTTGTAAAGAAAATTAAAAATCTGGTGTGATTGGAGCACAGCACACAACTTTCTCTTACCCTTCGGGTTTTCTTCATAATTTATTTTGATCATAGATTTTGCGGGACCAACATTTTTTGAACTCAAAACGTAAATATCCATCAAAATCTCGACATTGAATTTTTGAAATAAATCCAATACTTTCTCCCTCTCTATATTTGAATATAAGTAAAAGAAAGAAAAACTAAAATTTCAGTACGGTGAAAATCACCTAATTTTTTTTTCTTAAGGTTTTTTTGAAGCCATATAGACCCCGTCCGTAAATTAATTAGTAACAAAAAATATTTTAGAATTTCACTCAGAACAAATGAACTAAATTATTTATAATAAAAACTGAAAAAAATTGAATTCTCTGAGATGGGTGTATGAAACGTTGACGTCATGAAATTAAATTCTTTTTACACCTGATTGTAAATTTTCCGGGAATAATATATTTTTTAAATAATTATTTAATTAATGAGTATTTTTATCAAAAAAATACATTAATTCAATCAACGCTGACCTAATGATGTCAATTAGATTATTCTTTCTATTACTAAAAGAATAAATAAAAGTTTCTGTCTTTTTCTATCGCATATAGCCTAATGATAACCAAAACAGAAGTGGAGCACTTTAATAGAAAAAAATTTTTTTTAATGTTATCATATCAGAATAATTAATTTTAATGCAGTAAATAAAATAAATATCTTAAAAGTTAGATTCATTTGAATGTATTTTTTCGCTTCCACGAAATTATCATAAATAAACATCTAAACATATTTTTTCCATTTTTATTTATTTATTTATTATAATTATAAATCAAGTCAAATGGAAAATTAATCAGATATTTTTATTCTTTGCATAGAGAATTTTTAATGAGACTTTAAAATATTTTTTTTTCTATTTATTCATACGTTGACGGGAAAAGGGCAGATTTTTGATTTTCAATCTTTCCAGATAATATCTCATTTTTAGTACAGAATCTAATTCTTATCCACTCAAAAATAAATAAATTTTTATAGGATATGTTTTTAAATGAATACTGAATAAAAAAATATGTCAAAGGAAAATAAATTTTCGGATTTCTTTGACTTTAATTTAAAACAAACACCTGCGAGACAAGAATTTACGAACTCAACTCACGACAACGATGTTGGAAATTATATAATTAAAATAATAGACTAATAATTGAGATAAAATATATCCGAAAAGGTGTTTGAATTCAAGTAATGACTACAGAACTAATTAAATTAATTATCTAATTTATAGTTAATTATTATAAGTATTAAATAAAATCTAGGAGGTGTGACATGTTTAATGTTTCGGCAATGGATTTACGCCTTCAGGCACGATATTAAGGAAAATTTATTGGAATTAAAAAAAAATAGTATCCCCCCGCCCACGGATAATATTAAATCAAACATGGTTCAAAAAATAAGAAAAAAGAAGGGGGAGAGGAAAAGTTAAATTTCTTTTGATTTCTAATTTTCGCATTATTATTACTTTTTACATTCGACTTTAATTGCAGATATAGTCTACTCGGTAATATTAAAGAAATACATATCTCCAATTACAGACAGTTTCATTTATTTTTGTTTTTTTTTTCGGCATCATAGGTCACATAAACACTAATTATTTAAATACTCTATATGTGGATCCAGGCCCAATTATTTATAATTTGGTAGCCAAATGAAAAAATAAATATTCATCAGACTGCATGAGACCCGAACCCGCACCTTTGGCTTTAAGATTATCAATATTGATATTTGTCGACATCTCTAACCTCTTCTTGTCTTTGGGGGATGGAGGATTTTGGTTTTTAATTTTAATAGGAAATTTTATTTCCAACCTGCAACAACGTATTAAGGAATAAAGAAAAGAGCGATTTAAGTTACGTTTATTTCGTTTATTAGTCACTTCAAGCCGTTTCGTTTAGATAAGCGACCAACTTGAGGGCTGAAGTGTGTCAATAAAACTCATCAAAAAGTCGATTTGGAATCTGAGGATAGTCGCAAATCTGACCGAAACGTCGGCTTGAAGTGACTAATAAACGAAATAAAACTAGCTGCAATCGCTCTTTTCTTTATTCCTTACTACAAGATCTACTTCACTCTAATGCAGCTAATCTATTAATTGTTAATCCCGTATTTGGAATCTTCATTTGAGTTTAATTAATGACAAAGATTATATACTATATATGGATGAGTATATGACATTTCTAATTATAATGGCGGTAGAAACAGCACGAGAATGATAATATAGAGTAATAGGAGATTTACTCGTATTTTTGCAGATAAAAACGCAGAAGGAAATAATTAATAAAAATTATGTCTATATCTAATTATAAATCGACTAATTATGTATTTCCTATAAAGAAGATGCATCAATAATTGAAAGATTTAAAGAATTTTCTAATCTTCACATCACATTCGTGGACATACATAATAATATGGAATCCTTCATTAGCTATTTAATAGATTTTTAAATATCTCTAACCTCTTCGGCAGAAATGAATACAAATTTGAAGGAGTAATGTGGCTATTGTATTTAAACAAATGATTAAAGGAGCAGGCAGCCAGGTAAATTATAGGTAAAACTCCTTGTATGCAGGTTTATTTCGTGGAGACTAATTTCCTGGCTGCTTTCATCTATTTACAAATTTTTCAATTAAAAATATTAAAAAACATACCCAAACGGAAAAGAGTGTGGGACTAGTTCTAGACGAATAAATATCACGAAAATACGGCGGAGAGAAATAAGTAAAAAAAATACTACGAAATTACCTAATCATAGGAACTACAATGCTAAATTTATACACAAAAGAAAAGTGAAAAATTAAATATTTATGAAATTTGTTTTTATCCTCAGCAACAACAATAACTCTCATTCGATATCTTAAATCTTGTTTTTTTAAGTTTAAAACTTGTTTTTTTTTTTCTGAATATAAAAGTGTTTTTTAAAGAGATATTTATGTTTTGAAATGTACGTTTGTAGAAAGGTATGTAAAGAGTTTTACTAACTTTCCAGGGGAAAAAAAACTTCTCTATATACGATTTGCTAGAAAAAAAAAAAAAAAAATTACTCTAACAAACTTTTTTAATTAATCCTTATTTAAAAAAAAAAAAGTGGAATTATTTTTCCATTTCAGTTCAGAATTGAAATAAAAAAAAAGATAAAAATAAAAAAAAAGCAATATTCTAGTAAGTTTAGTTCTTTTAAGTAGCGAATGGCATAAAAAATCTTTTTGTTAATTAAATAGCCTCTCTTTCTATCTGTGGGGGTGGAAGGCAAAAGGAGAGGGGGGAGGGGAGTTAAGAGGATCACAAACCACACCTAATACTTATTTTCAAATGGAATAAATTTAAATCTCAAGCTTCAAAAGCTAACGCCTTTTTGGTTCAGTTAAAACTTATTGCTTTGTAGCTTCCAGAAAAAGAATTAAATTTCAAGTGACAAATTGATTACGAATGAATAAACAAAGAAAACATTTAAAGAAAAAAAAATGTAGGTATATCAATTATTGTTTAAGCATGTAAAATCGTTCAGTTATGTAGGAATCTTACGAAGGGATCAAATGATGAAATTTTTAAGTGGTAATCAGCCATAGCTTATTGGTTTGAACATCGTATGCAATCACCCGTAATGGTGCAATGGAAAAAAAACTCATACACATGGATCATTGATTAGAACAATGAAGCGTAAAGTCGAACTCGATTTTTTATTTTTGTACAAATTCTAAATCTTAATCGAGCCTTGACTCGCAGTGCTATGGCTCCTTATTAAATGGGAATAAATATTTAACACAAATGCGCCATACGAAACGTCGACTTGAAGTGCCTAATAAACGAAATAAAAATAGCTGCATTCGCTCTTTCTTTATTCCTTTTTCCTTTTCTTTGTCTATATTATTGATACTATGTAGGCAGCCAGGACGAGAAATAAAACTCTATTTTATATCAATGTGCTCATCAACGTTTCGGGCGCTAATCGCCCCCTTTCTCAGGACTGAGCAATTGCCAATTATAGCAATTAGGTGGCCTTTGTTAGGTATTTTTAACATTTACTAAGATAGCAGGTATGCTTTGATTGAATACAAGATGTTGTTAAAAGAATCGAGATAATTGATTTAACAACATCTTGAATTGAATCAAAGCAAACCTGTTAACTTAGAAAATGTTAAAAATATCTCAACAAATGACAATAATTGACAATTGCTCAGTACTAAGGAAGGGGGCGATTAGCACCCGAAACGTCGACGAGCACACTGAAATAAAATAGCGTTTTATTTCTCGTCCTGGCTTCCTACAGGGAAGTAAATATCTATTTTATAAACATCTTTGTGATGCAATTTGACTGATTATTCTGAACTAACAAATTGTAAGTGATAAAAAAATATTATCTTATTAGAGTCTCTAGATTATTTACTTCCGAAAAGACAGGGGGAGAGGCCAGATCTCTCACCTAAAAATTTTAATAATAAAAAAATCATTTCCATGGTTAAATTACAATAAAAAATAATTTTCATGAAATTTTCTGGGAGAGCCCCGGGCCCTTTTCCAACCTTAAATTGCCAAAAAAGTTAAAATAATTTTCGTGTTTTGTTGAGACATTATATGGACCCTGTTATGCATCAGTGTGTCAAGCGACAAAAAATTAAAAATTCAGTTAAGCACGGAATATTGTTTCAAATGCTATAATTAATAGTATTTTTTATGAAACATGTCCTAAAAAAATTTATATTTAATGTTAATTGCACAATTGACAAAAAAAATTATATATAATCCAATGAAAACAAAAAACTTTAATGTTAATTTTCTCAAAACTCGGTAGCTGGCGCTTGACACACTAATGCGTAACAGGGTCCATATATAAAACAGTTTAGGTGATTTTAACAAATTTTTAAATATCTTTTTTATAGAGGGATGGAGGGGGAGGGGAGCATATTAATATATAGCCCCAGGGCTTGGTTCTCGACGGCCTTGCTTATAAATTACACTAACTTGACCTACCCAACGGTTGGTGGGCAAAGTTAAAAATTCGATGGGTTTTCTATCTTTCAGTGTTTGTTGTTAATTTCTCTCATGTCTCGGCTATGTTTATTCATTTTTATTATAAATTTAATTTAACTGAATATTTTATATATATAATAGCACGGAATACTTAATTGAGTTAAGAGATAGTTGCGCGATGTGATTAAGAATGGATCCCCTTGGGAACCTTTCTGCCTGCAATAGTAATAAATAAGTTCTAAACCAAGATAGGTCTTAGATACAATACAAAAACACCAAAAATATATTCAAAAAATTTCTCCTAATGCGTGGTGTCCAAAATTATAGCTCATTATTATTTTTTTTAATTAACGAAGCTCAGAAAATCCAATTAATTAGTTCAAATAATAGGACTGGCAGATTGGGAAAAAAAACATTTTGACTTTTTTTTCCAAACTTACTGGCCCTATCCCTTGAAATATCTAATTAAATTACTTTTAATTTAATAAAAACTCTTCAGAGATTCTGACACAAAATCATTACTGTATCCAATAAAAAATTTTGCCCTATTTATTAAAAAAAAAAAGAATATTTTTTCATTAATTTTTAAGATTAAGCCTATGTTTGTTGTGTATATTTTTTTTTCTATCCAGTTTAAATAGACGTGTGTTTAGTGTTTGTTTTCTGGGAATAGCGTGCTCAGGCTCCACTTAAAGCGTTGGTTCATTTCCCGCTACGTTTTGTTCCCTCTAATGAATTAATGAGCCAAGGAATTTCGACATGATCATTGAAAATGAATGGTTCCTTCTCAAGTGAATAACCGGCAAGTCTCTCTATCTCTAACTATATCGCGTGGCTTCTTGAATTCTACAAATTACAAAACGGCTAATTGTCGATGATTACTCTATCGGTATTCCAGAAATTTACAATATTCAACTAAAAAAAATTATTCCTTTAGTAACTATAAAATATTTAGCTATGTAAAATATGGAGTTAAAGAAGATATAAAAAATCGTTTTTGATCAAAATCGTTAGAGCGAAAAAATCGAAAAAAACAAACAAACAAACAAAATAGTATATTAGTAAAGTTCTAGTGTTCTTAGGAATATTTTATTTAAACGCTTGTTTTCGCACCTTAGAAAAGAATCTAACTTAAATATAAAATTTCATCCACACAGTTCATTTCCTTAAAGCTTTGAAACTCTTTTGCAGGGTTCACTTTTTTGGACACAGGTGCCTCAAAAAGTGTATCAAATTTGTGAACAAAATCTTGACATCGACTTTCTCTATATATATAAAGATACAGTGAGTTATGGGTAAGTAAGAGAAAATAAAAATGGTGTTGTTAAACATGAGTTTCAGCTATCAATAGCTGGAAGGTAGGCAACCCATAACTCACTGGCCTCAACTCTTCTAGAGTAACAAAATAAATTTACAGGGAGAGAATCTCTAAAGCAATTATTCATAAAATTATATTATAGTGATAATAATTGGCTAACTTGATTAATCAAATCAGATTTATCAATGTCAATAGACGGAGGGGGTAAAATAGAGGAACAAGTCTCCTCTGGATAATTAAAATACGAGTAAAAGAATTAAAAACTTTTTTTTAAAAGAATTTTTTATGAAATATTAAAGAAAAGATGCATCGATTTTAAAGAAATTGTTGGTCGATATGTCGATACAAGACGCAAAGTAGGCGTGCAAAGCCTTTGTACTCGCCCTCTCTCTTTCCTTTGTCCTTTATTTAGGCTATTTATTAACCTTCCCTAAGTAAGTGGACTTCAAATTTAATATTAATAGAGAATTTCAATAGGGAATGAAAGTGTTGTTGTAATAATAATAATAAATAATAATACCCTTAACTTAAAAGAGAAAAGCGAAGAGAATTCATCTAGACATCTTTTATGTTTTAGTGGTTTCTTAGAAGGTACTAAGAGAGACCGAAGTTAAGTGGTTAAGTCCTAAAAATATTAAAATAAGAAAAAACTGGTGTAGCAGAACACCAGATTTATTGGGTTGACATAGTTTTCGTAGTAATCATATTAGAATTCAAGATTAATAAAAAAAAAATTTCAGTACATTATATGCATCAAAGTTTTAAATAAAATAGAATAAAAATGTGGCGAATGAAACAGATTTCGGCGTGATCCTATATGACGGTAAGTAAATTTTTATTAAAATTAGGAAGTTTTCAGGGAGAATTCACCCTCCCTTCCCTTTATTATTCTAAAAGAGGTGGCGGTAAGCCAATTTGATCGAGATATATGCCAAAATAAGGAAAATTTTGAAGAAATACAAGGACCACATTAACCATTAAAAATATATATTTTTACTTACTTTTTTGGGTTTTTTCTTTCTCCATTGTAATTTAGATGACAAAAACCTTGCGTCTGACCTATTATGATTGAGATAAGTAAAGAAATTTATTAAATGGAGCCAAATATTATTTTATTTTAAATCTCGCCCTCACGGCTGACGTTTCGGCCCGAGGTCTAGGCCATCTTCAGAGCCGGCTGGCAATAATCAAAATGTGTGTAATAATATTTGGCTGCATTCGTCTTGTTTTTTTCATGACTCCATCATCATTAAGCCTACAGCCACAGATCTTTTTCGATTATTAAATGGAGTTGAAAATATAAAAAATAATTTTATCGAAAATTGTTTATTTTTTTTTTTTTAATAAACAATGATAAAGGAGCTAACTTCAGATGATAATTGAAAAAAAAAACAAAGAATAATTTTTTCGGTTAATCTTCAGAATAAAGTGGCAAGCCTTCGCACTGGCTGACTAGTTTACACTTTTGACCACTTTTGACATTAGCTCAACATTCATGAATCTTTCGTTTTTTCATTTAGGCATGCTATTTGTTTTGTCACTAAGGCCGAGAATTCCCTAGTTTTTTTAAATTTTCTTTAATCGAAGGAAACCGAACTGCAACCGAAGGACCGAAACAATTAGGTCGTGTCCCCTGAAGTTGTTTTGTCACTAGTGTCGACTTCGGTTCGGTTTCGGATCGTTCGGCTCGTCTCGTTCGGTTCGAAACCATCCAGTTAGAAGCTATTCGGTAGCCCTTAAAACTAAATTTTCGGACCCTTCGGGCCCGAAAATTTATTTTTAAAAGCTACCGAATCGCTTCTAACTGGATGGTTTTGAACCGAACTGAGCCGACCAAACCGAACCGAACCGAAGCCGAGAATTCCTAGTTGTTTTGAATTTTTTCTAAAAATAAAAGAACCGAACTTAAAACCGAAGGTCTCGAGCCGCCTCCGGCGGCTCTCGGACAAGGGATCCCTGCAAGTTCTTTAAAATATTCTGGATGAATATTTTTAAATCTAAAACAGAACCGACCTTAATTAACCGAAGGTCTCGAGCCGCCTCCGGCGGCTCTCGGACAAGGGATCCCTGCAACTTCTTTAATATATTCTGGATGGATATTTTTTATTTAAATTTAAATATAAGAACCAAAAGACACGGGTCTCCATCGGTGGCCCGCGGACCCAAAGATGTTCTTAATAAGTGTAGCAAACTCGAGCCTTTTTACTAAAAAAAAAGTCAGTGAATACTTTAACTTTTAATACAACATGAAGTTAGCTCCTTTATCGTTCAATATTAAAAAAATAAACAATTTTCGATAAAATTATTTTTTATATTTTCAACTCTATTTAATAAATTTCTTTACTTATCTCAATCAGAATAGGTCAGACGCAAGGTTTTTGTCATCTAAATTACAATGGAGAAAGAAAAAACCCAAAAAAGTAAGTAAAAATATATATTTTTAATGGTTAATGTGGTCCTTGTATTTCTTCAAAATTTTCCTTATTTTGGCATATATCTCGATCAAATTGGCTTACCGCCCCTCTTTTAGAATAATAAAGGGAAGGGAGGGTGAATTCTCCCTGAAAACTTCCTAATTTTAATAAAAATTTACTTACCGTCATATAGGATTTAGCCCAGATTTCTTTATCAAATATAGTTTGAGTTTATATTGATTAAATAATTACTATGAATGTAATTTACAAACAAAAAAAAAAGAAAGAATATTTAAAACGTAACCTCAAAATTGATCTGATTTACCTCCTAGGATATAAAAAGTTATCCAAGTTAATTTAAACTTTGAGTATATTATTTTAATAATATAAATAAGATTAGAGTAAATGGAGAGATGAAATTTACCTATAAGGGGTTCGTAGTTTAGGAGAAAGTCCCGTTTTACTGCCAGGGAAGAGTGCACCCGTGTTGCCTCCGAATTTGTTCACTTTAACACTAACTTATTTGAGAGAGAGTAGCGCGGATTTGTTACCTCGCAAGTGACTCCCTCTAAACTAAATTTAAATTGGCTTCTCTATGCTGAAGATTGCATAGAGAGCTTTGCAAGTTGATACCTGTCTGAAAAGCGAGTCAAATTTTGGTATACTTGACACCTTTAATAAGGATTTTATTTGAAAGAAAGGGAACACCAAAAATATCTAACTATAGATAAAAACGAACGTGCGTCCCGGGTGAATCATTCGGGACGTAGGTGAAAATTAAAATCGGTTACTTATAGCCTGACACCTTTAATTGGGAATTTATTCCTAATAAATGGAATTCCTAAAAAAACTAACTATAGTTTTGATAATAAAGCAAACTTAGATATTGTGTCGACGAACCATCTCACATAATAGAAAGGATTTTTATTAATTGAATTTGACTTGTAAGTTGTAATTTCTAAATTAGACAAGGATAAATTTTTTTGAATTGAGACATTAATTGATATACTCATATACGGTTGTATAAACAAATATTTAGCCTATAGTATAAAAAAGGTAACGAAGTTGCAAAACTTTCCTGGGCGTGTACACCAAATTTTTTGTGTCGACGTATATTAAAGATGTAAAATTTATAAACATCGAAAATTAAAATCTTAACATCAAATTTTTGAGATGAATACATTATTTTCTCTCTCTATATTAACACATTTAGGTAAGGGAAAATAAAAAAAAACGAAAGTTAAAATGGACAACTCATAAATTCAATAAAGAAAAGGAAAGCAAAAAAATAATAAAAAAAATTCAAAAAAAAAAAAAAAAAAAAATGAATGATCTTCCAAAATTAAACAAATTTTATGAGTGTTGCATAAATTCTTTCGTCTATGTCTTCGATTCAAGAAAGAATGTGGGTGAAGATACCACATTAATCGCCACAGAAGAATTAATAGCGATATTCTTTTATCAATTAAGAATTGAATAAAAATTCTTGTGTTTTATTTGTACAAAAGTACAACGTGTCGGTAACAATTTTGTACCTTCTTCAGGTATAAATTCAGATAAGGATGTAAGATCAGTTTGTACCTAAAGACGGCCACAGAATGAATGGCTGAAAAGTATTTTAAATAAATAAACCACAGTTTAACCGAAAATAAGAATTTGTATTTAGTATCAGCAATTGTATGATTCAAGAAAGCGAGATAAACGTAAACTTTAATTTATCTTTAAAAATAATTATTTATTTATTAATTTTATACAAATTAATGTTTGAAGAAGCACAAATATATAATTGATTCAATGTTCAAACATTACAATTTCTTTTCGTCAGCAAATAATGAAATTTATCACGGTACTTTTGTGAAATGTTTTTAATTATTATCTTAAATAATAAAGAAAACAAATTTAGATCTACGTATATTATTTCTTTTTGTTGTTAATTGGTTAAGTTAATATTCATTTAGTAATGAAAATTAAAAGTAAGTTTTGGTACTCATTTGAGTAAATAATAACATGTTTTACATACCAAAAGATGATAGATGATATGAATATGTAATAAGAACATCGGGAACTTACCTGAAACAAAAACAAAAAGAAATTAGAATGTTATTTAAAAAAAAAAGAATAAAAAATAATGTCATATGATAAAAAAAAAAACGTGTTATCTTTTTTACAGGTGATTAAGATAATCCAAACGACATTAGAAAATTATAATACCATAAATAGATAAAATTAACTAAAGCCAAAGGTCGAGGGTTCTCAGACGAAAAATTGAATTGGATACCAAACAATTGAAATAAATAAGAAATGGCCTCAGATGCCGAAAAAAGACCCTGAATAAATTTAAAAATTAATTAAAACCATAGGTGATATGCTTCAATATATATTTCCGACAGTACAGTACATTAGAATTCAAAATGTAAAATTTTAAAGTATGGGAAAATATTTATATTTTATTACCATGGTAACCATTTTTCCTATCCTTCCTATGAAGTACAAGAGTAAAGTGTGCTTCAAACAATTTTGAGGGCAAAACGAGAATATACATTTGAAAGAGCATTTAAAAAGTAATTGATTTTTGAATTTTAATCTAAATCGATAGAGCGAATTTTGAGAAAATTGTAAAAAACTGAAAAAGTACATCAGTAAAGTACTAGTACTTTTTGGCCAATTTTGATTAAGAGCTTATTTTCTTGCTCTAGGGGGTACCTAACTTAAATATAAATTTTCAACATCCTATCTCTTTTCGTTCTTGAGTTATTTTGTTCACACACACACAGACAGACCATGTCGCGAAAACCACTTTTTTTATTCAGGAACCTCAAAACGTGTATATCCATCAAAATATCGACATCAATTTTTGACATGAATCCAATAATTTCTCTCTATATATATTAACATATAATATATAAGCAGAGAAAAAAAATAAAAAGGTGCCTAACTTAAATATAAAATTTCAACCTCCTAGCTCATTTCCTTCTTGCGTTATTTTGTTCACACACACACACCCCCCCCCCCCCCCCCCCCCCCCCCCCCCCCCCCCCCCCCCCACACACACACAGACAGACCATGTCGCGAAAACCACTTTTTTGATTCAGGGGACCTCAAAACGTGAAGATCCATCAAAATCTCGACATCGAATTTTTGACATGAATCCAATACTTTCTCTCTATATATATTAACATATATAGAAGGTAAGAGAAAGTAAAAAAAGTGCTTAAATTCAAACCAGAACTCAATAATGTGATGAAAATATGACATTTGAGAGCCTAATAAAATAAAGAACTTGTATTCTCCTAAATGTCATTTAGGCTATTCTATAAAATATCTCTTATTGTTTTGATATATTAAATTATATTAAAATATATACCAGGTATATATATTGGATATATCTAACTATTCAAATATTAAATCTATATAAGAATATCATAATCATGAATAAAGGTGAAAGAGAAATATTAGATATTTTATATTATTTCAAAAAAAAAAAAAAAAATCGTAAAAAGAGAAAACCTACGAAAGGAATAATAAAATGAACTGGAATAAATTTTACTTTAGTATATCATAATATTATAAGATCTAAATCAGATTGTAAATTTAATATTGTTTGAAAAAAAAAGTAAAAAAAGATTGTAATCGTGAAAGAGGTGGCTCTCAGTTTGTCAAAATTAAAAAAAAAAAATTTGAATTTTATTAAACAAAATTAACGTATAATAGTAGTATTTGGGAGATTTATTCTATTACAGAAGAAAAAAAAATACTCAGGTGATAATAGATTTAAATGCTTTTATACTCTATTTAAAATAACTTTAGTATATAAGCAGAAAGAGTTAATCAGTGAGTTGAGTCGTCGCTCTTCCTCAAGACGAGAGTATAAAAATAAATATTAATGGTTAAGAAATAAAGCAAATGTTATGTTTCTTTCATTTCGCACTGAATAATAAAATCTATTCTCCAATTAATATAGAAATCTTAATATACCCTGTAGGTCCTATTAATAAAGATTAAATTTAGGAATAAAGTTCAATTAGTAGTAAATACGTCTATAATAACGTAAAGATATATAATTTAAATTTGCAATTAGTGAAAGCATAATTTTTAAAACTATTTAAAGATGGCGTTCAGTAAGGAACTAATTAAGAAAGAGACTTTAATGCTCATTTAATGATAACGTTTCGGTTTAGATTATTTAATCTCTTTTTCAATTATATTATTGTTTTTTTTTTTTAATTAATTGTCTATGAAATCAGGGGCTTACAGAGAATTTTAGGGAACAATTTATTTTTACTTTCTCTTACCTATATATGTTAATATATAGAGAGAAAGTATTGGATTCATGTCAAAAATTCGATGTCGAAATTTTGAAGGATATACACGTTTTGAGGTCCCCTGAATCCAAAAACTGGTTTTCTCGACGTGGTCTATCTGTGAACAAAATATCTCAAGAATGAATTTTAAGATAGGTACCCCCTGGGACGTAACACGAAGCTTTTGAACAAAATCGGCCAAAAAGTACTAATACTTTACTGATGTACTTTTTCAGTTTTTTTTCGATTTTCTCAAAATTCGTCCAACGATTTTGATTAAAATTAAAAAATCAAGTTATTTTTTAGATGCTCTTTAAAATGTATATTCTCATTTTCCATTGAAATCTTCTGAAGACCACTTTAATCTTGAACTACATAGGGAAGATAGGAGAAATGGTTGCCATGGTAACAAAAGATAAATATTTACCCATGTTTATAAATTTTACATCTTGAATTAGCCCTCGGGGCTTGGCGTAGAGGTTAGCGTGCTAACCTCGTATACCAAACGTCGCGGGTTCGGACCCCAGGCAGTCCGATGATTTTATATAAGGCATTTGGATACCAAATGGCTTATATAAGAATGCCTGGACCCCAATATGTATAATAATACCAGGTAAATAACGGATATCGTTTAAAGTCTTAAATGGCCTAAGTTGCCGAAAAGACTGTGTGAATGTGAGTGTGAATGAGAAAAAAGTGTGAATGTTTAAAAAAAAAAAAAAAAAAACATCTTGAATTCTAATATATCGGCGAAACTAAATATATCTCGACACAAAAATATCTGGTGTGACAAGCACAGAACACAGGTAAGAAAAAGTTGTGCGCTGAGCGACCAGTCACACCAGATTTAAAAAAAAAAATTTAACTTTTTTAGGTAGGTATATTAATTTTTGTAAAAAATAAACCTCACAAGCTGAAATCGGTGTCATTATAATTTTTTAATTTAAAATTTTATTCAAGATTCTAACATGTAAGAATAAAAAAGTTTTCTTGAATATTGATTGAAATTTCGGCTGGTGAATTTTAATAAGGTTATCCATAAAGAAAGAGAAAAAAAAATGTTTAAAACCTGTAGAAAGTATAAGTAAAAATTCCCCAAAGGCCTTAGGGGCATATTACCAAGTCGCGCGCTCTTTCGGGGAGAAAGTCACCTGTCCGTCTATGCCACTCCCACTCTCTCTCTTTTAGGTAAACATAAATGACTTTTAAATATACTATAAATGTATTTTTATTTTATTTATTTTTCCTGATTTAAATAAAACAACTTCACCATTTCTATTGGGAATTTGGGTCACAATTATTTATCGTCTTATAAAAAAAAATGTAAATCTTTACTTTCACTTACAGATGATAATGAAAGTAATGTAAATTTCACAAAATTCCGAAAGGAAATACACGTTTTCAATGGCGTAATATAATTAGTTGGAGCATTGGGCGCAGTAGGATTTAGGGGCCTCGAACGGTACTAAAAAACTTATATATAAAGGAAATCCACACAAGTATTTTCAATTTTCCCAAATTAGAAATTGAGTTTGAAATTTTTTTTTTATAAAGAAAGCGTCGAATTTGGAACTTGAATCTTAGTTTGTGTCCGGGGACATATACCGGAAGTTGTCCATTGAGTAATGAAAGTAATGCAAATTAATCCAAAAAATCTGGTGTGACTGGCGCACAGCACACAACTTTCTCTTACCCTTCGGTAAGAGAAAGTTGCGCACTGTGCTGGTCACACCAGATTTTTTGTGTCGAGATATATTTAGTTTCCCATAGCACCTTAGTTTCAAACTTGCATTTTAAATGTTGACTGCTTCAAATAAACTATGGTAAAATACTTCAAAAAAATTATGAAACACTTATTAAATAAATTTTATACTAAGAAAAATTATAAAATTTTAATTAGCAGTCACTTAAGTCAAGGACTGACTGTATATATAATTCAAATAAACCATTTAAAATGTAAAAAATATGATAACTATAAATTTAATTTTTATTTTGCTTTTTACAATTTTTACTTATATAACTATTGCTTGCGGAAGAAGAGTAAAGAGACAATGGAGTTATAGGCCTATATATAAATCAAATTCTTAATTAATTATAAAATTGAACATTTTACATTTACAAGATAGCTTTCGAAGAAATTTTTCAAACAAAATAAAAAATATTATTCTCTTATCAACATAAAAAATCTGGTGTGACTGGCGCACAGCACACAACTTTCTCTTACCCTTCGGTAAGAGAAAGTTGTGCACCGTGCTGGTCACACCAGATTTTTTGTGTCGAGATATATTTAGTTTCCCATAGCACCTTAGTTTCAAACTTGCATTTTAAATGTTGACTGCTTCAAATAAACTATGGTTATTTTTCAAAATTTTAATCTCATATTTGGACATTTTATACACAATATAGATTCGTAAATAAATACAAAATTTCATAAGAATTGGAAAAAAAATTTTAAATGCGTAAAAAGTTCCAAAGGGGGACCCCCTTTTGAATCGAAATTAACATACAAATCCCTATAGGAAATTAACATTGGCCAAATGCGAAGATAAGGTAGAAAAATTTAAAACGCGTAGAAAGAGAGAAGATAGTTTTGTGAGAGAGAGAGATATGTTTTCTCCGAAAAAAAAATGGGCGTTTAAATAATAATCAAGAGTCGCGGGAGCGACTCGTCGCCGAGCAAGTAAAAAGCAAAAGAAAGCAAAGAAACTCTTAATACTACCATTTAGTTGATATTCCAATAGATGCCAATGGCCCATTGCATTTAGTTGGACGAGTCGTCCCTAGACTATATTATCAAGAATGATTTTAAATCCTTAATAAAAGATAGGGACGTGAAACTTTTCTCTTTCTGGGCGAATATCTAAAAAAGTTTTTAAGATATCGGAGCCAAATTTTTTTTTATATTAAACTAGAATAAATAAGGATTATTTTGAGCGCGAATTCAAAAAAAAATTCCAGTGCCAAAAAGAATGGCAGGGGGTCAAAGTTGAGATTTTGCCGATTTCGGAAGGTCAAAAGTTAGTCTCTTATTTTTCCTTTTTTTACTTTCTCGTATAGAGAAAGTTATGTAATCGTAAAAAAATTCGACTTCGAGATTTTGATGTTTCTCCACGTTTTAGACCTCCCTGAGTCCAAAAATACCATTTTTGGCATTATGTCTGTGTGTGTGTGTGTGTGTGTGTGAACACGATTGCTTAGAAACCAAAGCAGCTAGATCAATGAAATTTGGTATATGCTCCTTACACTAAAATTGTAGATTTCTATCAACTTTTGGAGTAAATACGTCACTTGGAAGTAGTACTTTACTTAAAAAGTTTTTTCAAAAATTTTGAAATTTTCAATTTTTTTGTTATATTATGATAAAATACTCTATTTTAAAAAGTTTTTATTCTTTGACATTTTTACGAAAACTGAATAGTTTTTGAAATAATCACAGAAGAAATAGAAAATATTCGTTAATTTTGATAAAAAATCAAAACAAAATCATACAGGTGTCATTAAAAAAAGGGTAAATATAAACAAATGAATTTGTGAAACAAATGAATTTGTTTATATTTACCCTTTTTTAATGACACCTGTATGATTTTGTTTTGATTTTTTATCAAAATTAACGAATATTTTCTATTTCTTCTGTGATTATTTCAAAAACTATTCAGTTTTCGTAAAAATGTCAAAGAATAAAAACTTTTTAAAATAGAGTATTTTATCATAATATAACAAAAAAATTGAAAATTTCAAAATTTTTGAAAAAAACTTTTTAAGTAAAGTACTACTTCCAAGTGACGTATTTACTCCAAAAGTTGATAGAAATCTACAATTTTAGTGTAAGGAGCATATACCAAATTTCATTGATCTAGCTGCTTTGGTTTCTAAGCAATCGTGTTCACACACACACCCAGACGTAATTCCAAAAGAATATACGAGAAAGTCTCGGGGAAGTCAATCCCCATATTTTTTTCATTCTTTTCTTCAATTTTCAAATTTTTAGACAAAGCTACAGGTTTCCCTGCTGGACCGATTTGGATGAAATTTAAAATACAAATAGATACTATCAAAAACCCGATACCTTTGATATAAAATTTCATTTTGGAGCAAAAGTGACTTTTTGAGAGGTATCCAAAATTTCAAATTTGTCCTATCTTTAACATGGCGAAAAGACAATTCTATTTTGCTCCCTGATGACGTCATCTATGAACATATCTATTAATATTAGTAATTTTCTTCCCTAATGGAATAAAAATTTTTAGGATAGATCCATTCAGATAGAAATAGATTAACGTGATAAGAAGGAGTGCTACCAACATAACAAAAATAAAAAACCTAAAATTTTACAAAATTTGGTGAAATCCTATGTTTATCGTTTTGAATGGATACCAAACGATGTATTTACATTCTACCAACATAACAAAAATAAAAAAATCTAAAATTTTATAAAATTTGGTGAAATCCTATGTTTATCGTTTTGAATGGATACCAAACGATGTATTTACATTCTACCAACATAACAAAAATAAAAAACCTAAAATTTTACAAAATTTGGTGAAATCCTATGTTTATCGTTTTGAATGGATACCAAACGATGTATTTACATTCTACCAACATAACAAAAATAAAAAACCTAAAATTTTATAAAATTTGGTGAAATCCTATGTTTATCGTTTGGAATGGATACCAAACGATGTATTTACATTCTACCAACATAACAAAAATAAAAAACCTAAAATTTTATAAAATTTGGTGAAATCCTATGTTTATCGTTTCGAATGGATACTAAACGATGTATTTACATTCTACCAACATAACAAAAATAAAAAACCTAAAATTTTACAAAATTTGGTGAAATCCTATGTTTATCGTTTTGAATGGATACCAAACGATGTATTTACATTCTACCAACATAACAAAAATAAAAAACCTAAAATTTTACAAAATTTGGTGAAATCCTATGTTTATCGTTTTGAATGGATACCAAACGATGTATTTACATTCTACCAACATAACAAAAATAAAAAACCTAAAATTTTACAAAATTTGGTGAAATCCTATGTTTATCGTTTTGAATGGATACCAAACGATGTATTTACATTCTACCAACATAACAAAAATAAAAAAATCTAAATTTTATAAAATTTGGTGAAATCCTATGTTTATCGTTTTGAATGGATACCAAACGATGTATTTACATTCTACCAACATAACAAAAATAAAAAACCTAAAATTTTACAAAATTTGGTGAAATCCTATGTTTATCGTTTTGAATGGATACCAAACGATGTATTTACATTCTACCAACATAACAAAAATAAAAAACCTAAAATTTTATAAAATTTGGTGAAATCCTATGTTTATCGTTTGGAATGGATACCAAACGATGTATTTACATTCTACCAACATAACAAAAATAAAAAACCTAAAATTTTATAAAATTTGGTGAAATCCTATGTTTATCGTTTCGAATGGATACTAAACGATGTATTTACATTCTACCAACATAACAAAAATAAAAAACCTAAAATTTTACAAAATTTGGTGAAATCCTATGTTTATCGTTTTGAATGGATACCAAACGATGTATTTACATTCTACCAACATAACAAAAATAAAAAACCTAAAATTTTACAAAATTTGGTGAAATCCTATGTTTATCGTTTTGAATGGATACCAAACGATGTATTTACATTCTACCAACATAACAAAAATAAAAAACCTAAAATTTTACAAAATTTGGTGAAATCCTATGTTTATCGTTTTGAATGGATACCAAACGATGTATTTACATTCTACCAACATAACAAAAATAAAAAACCTAAAATTTTATAAAATTTGGTGAAATCCTATGTTTATCATTTTGAATTAATAGCAAACGATGTATTTATTTTTTACTGTTTGGAATGCATATTAAAAGATCTATTCATGGGATAACTTAATATTTAATAAACAAAAATTATTAAATAATATTTAAATGTAATATTTCACAAAAAGAAGTGAAATTCAGCCAAAAACATCAGAGATGCAGGGGCGCCTCGCATTATTTTTGCCCAGCGTCGAGGTGAAATCAAAAAAATGCGCCTCGCTTTTCTGATTTATATAAAAGCGAGGATATATGAAACAAATAAAATTCTGTAGGGGTTTTATTTAAGTGAAAATATTTCCTCGCTTTTATATAAATCAGAAAAGCGAGGCGCATTTTTTTGATTTCACCTCGACGCTGGGCAAAAATAATGCGAGGCGCCCCTTTTTGCATCTCTGATGTTTTTGGCTGAGATTGATTTTTAATCTAATAAAAAGAAAAAGATTTAAATTCGGTTACCATGGCAACCATTTATTTCTCCTATCTTTCCTATGAAGCACAAGAGTAAAGTGTGCTTCAAACAATTTTGAGGGCAAAACGAGAATATACATTTGAAAGAGCATCTAAAAAATAATTGATTTTTGAATTTTAATCAAAATCGTTAGAGCGAATTTTGAGAAAATCGAAAAAAACTGAAAAAGTACATCAGTAAAGTACTAGTACTTTTTGGCCGATTTTGATTAAAAGCTTATTTTCACGCTCCCGGGGGGTGTTTAACTTATATATAAAATTTCAGCCTCATAGCTCAATTCCTTCATGCTTAAAATTGAACACACACAGACACACACACTCACACACACACACACACAGACAGACAATGTCGCGAAAAACCACTTTTTGGATTCAGGGGACCTCAAAACGTGAAGATCCATCAAAATCTCGACATCGAATTTTTGACATGAAACCAATACTTTCTCTCTATATATATATTACATATATACATAGGTAAGAGAAAGTAAAAAATTCACCTTTGGCACTAGTTGAAACATTCTTACATTTAATTAAATTATCATCAAATTATAGATAAATAAATAACACTAGGTTAAGTTTCAAAAAGACTTTATTTTCTTATGCTCATTTCTTGCTATGACAAACTATTATATTTATTAACACAGTAGATTGCAGCACGGTATCTTATTTTACTAAGTATCTGAGTAAAGTACAAGTTACAGTGCTGCCATTTACGATGATGATAAATAAGAATATTGAGGTATGTCTTTGTGGCTGGAAGTATTTCTAAGGCGGAGTCAAAAAAAAAAAAAATGCAAGACATATGCAGCCAAAAATCTTTCTTTTATTATGCCGTTCCAGGCTAACGTTTCGGCCACTGGTCTAGGCCATCTTCAGAGCTAAAAATATTTTCATACATATTATCATCACATGTTATTATTAAACCTTCTGTACAATACAAATACAATATATAAAATATAAAAATAAATACAATTTACGGAAATAATATAGAGTACATACCCGGAGGCGAGAATAAAAAAAAAATAAAATTTCAGCTACACTCATTCGCATGAACGGAGGAGTGGTCATAGGACAACGAAAGAATGATGTTATGAATACTGACTAGTTAGTTATTTTCATAATAGTATATTTGAACTCCGCCAGATAGCAGAGTATATCTAAATAAGTCCGATATAATATGTATGAAAATATTTTTTAGCTCCGAAGATGGCCTAGACCTGTGGTCGAAACGTTAGCCTGGAACGGCATAATAAAAGAAATAATTTTGGCTTCATATGTCTTGCAATTTTTTTTTGACTCCGTCTTATAAATAAGAATGTTAATAAATGTAATAGTTTGAGTCATAGCTCTGTAGATGACGTATTAACGTCGAAATGCGGATAAGCTAAACTTAACCTTGTGTTATTTATTATTATCTATAAATAGATTATAATTTAATTAAATTACTCTGAAGATAGTTCCAAATATGACCGAAATGTCTTTTAATGCCCTACTCACAAAATAAAAATTAAATACAATCCTTGAACAATGTAATTGCTAATATAAATACGTAGTCCAAAATCGAGTTAGCATTTTGCTTTACTGATGAAATTTTTTTTAATTATTTTTTCTTACTAAAACTTATACTAGCAATAGTAAGACAGACATTGACTATAATATAGTATAACAATGATACCTTCACAAAGGCTTATCGCTCTATCTTTGTGTGAATTAATTTATGAAATTTTCTGAAGACAGGATGCCAATGTTCACTCAAGGTGATCAATTATTTACAGGAGTTGAAAGTTTTATTCGATAAAAGTTCGGCCACCATACAAACAAAGTTTTTCAAGTCACATAATAAATGAAAAATAACAAAAACTACATTAAAAAAATATATAATAAACTCGTTGCCTATCTCCAAGTTTTTCAATTTAATTTTCCAAAATTTTAAGATTAAATCTTTTTTTTTTTTTTTTGTCCCAAAGTAATTATTTTCAATTTCAAGTTAAAATTAATTTCTTTTATTGAAAAACCTCTGAATTTAATTCTGAGATCTTAATAATAAATAAGAGCCAAACGAAGCTTTTCATCGTTTTTAACAAAGCCCGTCTGTCATCTGCTAGCGAAAATTCCCTTTCGTTTTTATTTTTTTTTTTTTTTATTTCTTATAAATTCTTAAACATCTCGGAATAATTAGAGTTTATAGATTTATTTTCACTTAATTTTCAAAATAAATCTTTTCATCTTGATAATAATAAGTGCTTTTATTAAAGGGTTCTATCAAGTGGTGGCCAAGAGGGGGTGAGGGTGGGGAGAGGGTTAGAGATGTTGACAAATGACAATATTTATTTATTTATTTATTTATTTATTTATTTATTTATTTATTTATTTGGAATAAACACTCTCTTACAGATTTAAATCCATTTAAAAAAAGAGCATACAATAACAATAACAATAACAATACAAAAATCAAAATGTAAAGGATATAAATTTTTATAAAGATAAGGAAAAAGAGAAAAAAAAATAAAATAAAAAACAAAAAATCTGGTGTGACTGGCGCACAGCACACAACTTTCTCTTACCTTCGGTAATCGAAAGTTGTGCACTGTGCTTGTCACACCAGATTTTTCGTGTCGACAATTTATAAGTATGGGAAAATATTTATATTTTGTTACCATGGCAACCATTTCTCCTATCCTTCCCTATGAAATACAAGAGTAAAGTGGTCTTCAGAAGATTTCAATCGCAAAATGAGAATATACATTTTAAAGAGCATCTAAAAAATAATTGATTTTTGAATTTTAAAAAAAATCGTTGGAGCAAATTTTGAGATAATCGAAAAAAAACTGAAAAAGTGAATCAGTAAAGTGCTAGTACTCTTTGGCCGATTTTGATTAAAAGCTTATTTTTCCGGTCCCGGGGGTGTTTAACTTAAATATAGAATTTCAACCTCGTAGCTCAATTCCTTCATGCTTAAAATTGAACACACACCCACACACACACACACACACACACACACACACCCACACACACACAGACAGACCATGTCGCGAAAACCACTTTTTTGGATTCAGGGGACCTCAAAACGTGAAGATCCATCAAAATCTCGACATCGAATTTTTGACATGAATCCAATACTTTCTCTCTATATATATATTACATATATACATAGGTAAGAGAAAGTAAAAATAAAACAAAATAATACATATATATCGGTTTATAAGCTCATTTCAAAAGGTCCGCTAGATTTCTCTTCTATTATATTCAACTATCATTTTAAAAATGGGAGATTTTTCCCTTATGTTGGTTCTCGACCTTCCTAGGTAGAGAAGACCTCTCTGCCGAGAATTAAATGCAGGCACCCTGAAGGCAATTTTGGCCAACAGATCACCACAGTCCCAACAGTCACATAACAATTTATTTAAATTGTTTATGGCGTCGTCTCCCCTTCTATCAGAGAGCGACTTGATGTCAAACAGACTAAGCAGCTGATCATAGCTGGAATAGAGATCATAATGTCCAACAGATTTATAGAAGAGAAATCTCACGAACCTCTTCTGAACTTGCTCAAGTGCATTTCTTTGATAAGCCGTAATAGGACTCCAAATCAACTGAACGAAATCTAGGTGAGGCCTGACAAGTGTAAAGTACAGAGACTTGATTGTGTTTATATTTGTGAAATTTCTAGAATTTCTAATTATAAAACCAAGCATTTTATAAGATTTATTCACAACAGACTGAATTTGAACATCGAAATTGAGTTTAGAGTCGAAAATGACTCCCAAATCTCTCACCAATTCAACACGTGGTAAGGGATTTGTACTTATTAAATATTCAAAGACAGTATTTGATTTCTTTTTTGTAAAGCTCATCACAGAGCATTTGCTAATATTCAAATCCATACTGTTCGAGGCGCACCAGTTTGCGATCCTTTCTAGATCCTCCTGCAGTTTCAAACAATCAGAATGATCGCGGATGGATTTATATATTTTAATGTCGTCAGCAAATAGTAGGACTTTACTATTTCTGATAACCTTTGCGATGTCGTTGACAAATATGATAAACAAGAGGGGTCCCAGATTAGATCCCTGGGGCACTCCCGAACAAGCAGGAAATTCAAAAGATTTCTCCCGGCCAAAACTTACAGACTGCTTTCTGTCACGCAAGTAAGTTGACATAAAATTTACAAGTGATTGGGAGAAGCCATAATGATTTAATTTGGTCAACAGAATATCATGCGTCATATTGATAACCTAAAGGCCAAGAGGAGTGCGTTCGGATCCCAAGTAGTCCGAAGAATATTTATTTAAATCTAATTATAGTTAGAAAGAAGTTTGCAGCCAAATGAAAAGAGCCTCTATTATTAAATAAAGTCTTTTGTTTCGGCATAGGTTCAACGTGCCATCAGGCTTTCAAGAGTGCATAAGTTTTAAACAGACATATCGCCTGCTGAGAATCATAGTGGGAAAAGTCCAAAATTCAAAATTCGAGAAAATGCGTTTGAAAGTTTTATAAACATATAGGCCTACATTTAAATAGCCAGGCAACACGTGAATAGGCCAGAATCAATAGCAAAGAAAGAAAATATATTTTTGCCACTTTGCCACTCAAAAGAGAAGAACGTTTGGTAGGCTTAACTCAAACATTGAATTTTCGAACTTTCGCCACTATGATTCTCAGCAAGCGATAGATATATCATATTATAATAACAATAGAGTTGTCATTGAGTAGGTAATATAATGATTATTAACAATGTATTTGGTCTATGAATATTTTATAACGTAAATACCTCCAAGTATTCATAGACCAAATATATTATTAACAATCAATTATATTTCCTACTCAATAACAACTCTATTGATATAATATATAGGAACCGATTGAATATTCGGTTTAGGCAAAAAAGTAGCCGAAACCTGAGTTTGAAAAGATGAGACTCGCACTCAAAAAAAAAAAAGGTCAATGATTTCCTTGCAAGGGAGAAAAATTTTCCGCCAAGAGAAAAAATTTTGCCTTCCCAAAAAAAAGGTAAAATGAATTCCACAGAAGGGGAAAAAATTCCGCTCCTTGGAAAAATGGCGGAAAAAATTTTGGCTCAAAAAGTTTTGGTTTTGCTAGGGCAGAGAGAAAAGTAAAAAAAAAAAAATGTAAAATGATATGAATTTTGTATATAGGAAATCCAAGTTTCGGTTTCGGCCGAAACTAAGATTGAGACCGGAATTTGGCTGATGATGACACTGTGAAACCGAAATTCCTTGAATAAAGAAATTATTTAATAAAAGAGGCTCTTTTCATTTGGCTGCAAACTTTTTCCTTACTATAATTAAACTTATAAACAGCCACATAATATATACAATTTATTTAAATCGTTTGGATATCAAATGATGTGATTAAATATGCCTGGATAATTTGAATTGTAATATTTATATGGGTATCGTTTAAAAGTCTATTTGGCCTAAGGTGCCGAAAAGACTAAAAAAAAGTGCAAAGAATGCAGTAAATATTCAAAAAGCAAAAAACTAGTTTTTGAAGAATCAACAATTTAGAGGATATAAATAATTTTTATTTTTAAAGTGTACAGTGAGCGCCACAATTAAGTCCCCATCTGGGAGCTAGAGCCTTAAATATATGGTATATAGGGAAATAATTTTAATGACCGAAAAGGTAAAATAAAATCTGGTTTTAATTTATCTTTTCGAATTTAAAATTATTATACTATATACCATATAGGCCTACTTTAGAGTCTAGTTCCCAGGTGGGGACTCAATTGTGGCGCTTACTGTACTGTCACATTATTATTATTATTATTATTATTCTATTAATTTCTCAATCAATGATGATTTTATTAAATTTTGAATAAAAAAAAAGAAAGTTATCTTAAAGTCACTCAAGGAACGTCTTTAGGCAAGTTTCCGAAATGTTTCAAATGAGTTTAGTATGGGTGTGAGTGGGGAGATTTTAGGAACAGTGATTTATCGAAAACGAGAAATCTTCATTCAAAAGAGTTTGTAAAAAAGTAATCTATCTTCATAAAAGGGGGTCCTTTTCAGGAGGCGGGCAATCGCGAAAAGTTAATATTGGTTTAAATCAAATTTGGAAAACTAAGCCCCAACTACCCTACCTTTTCCACCTCTTTCTTTTCTTTCATCCCCCCTGGTTATTATGATAGCATATCTCTTTTCGTCTCTTTACGAGTCTCCCAGGGCTTAAAAGAGAATAAGAGATATCTTAAGTTCTACGGGGATTATAAACTTTTACTAAGCGTACTATAAATTAATAAAAATAGCCTAAATAGCGAATGGCAGAGAAATAATATCATGCATAAATAGATCTTTTTGTTTTCTGGAAGATAGGCAACTCATTAATATAGACATTTTTTTAAATAATTCCAGAGTTAGTGAGATCACAACTCTGTTTTCAAATAAAATCGATTAGTTGGTTGCCTAACTTCCAGACAGCAAAAAGAACTATGCATTTATTTATTTATTTTTTGAATAACAATTTGAATTTTAAAAAAGGAAATTTTGATCAAATTTTAATGAAAATTATAATGTAAAAATTTAAATAATTTAAAATTCAATAGTAGGTTTTATAAATTTATTCAATTTTTCCTTTTTAGAAATTCTAATCAAATCGCTTAAAAATAACGAATAAATAAACTGTAAATAATAATATTTATGAATGAATACAATTGGTGTCAAAATTATTTCACGTATAATTTTTGGAATAATGAATTTTTATTTTAACTTTTTAGCAATTCATTCTGAATGTTTAAATCAAATTATTAGGCCTTTATTATTTTTGATTTGTAAATATAGACGCAAAGGAAACAAAGTTCAGGGGGAGGGGAGGGGGATTGATTTTATATCAATAAATTAATTTGAACTCAAAATATTTCTATATTTCGGGTTGGGTGGAGCTTTAGAACTTAAACAAGAGCTTTACCTCTACGCTAAGCTAACTAACCCGAGTTTGGCGTAGTAGGTAGCATGCCTACCTCCTATACCAAACGTCGCACAGTGGGCTGAAATCGAAAAAAGCGGCCATAATTATCTTTTTTTTGGGCGGATTTTTACAAAATTAAAACTATACATACAGAATCATATGTTCTTCTATACCCTTCAATATTTTTATTTTCATTTTTTTTTTTTTTTCAAAGATATTAATAAGAATATGAACAAGAAAAAATGAAATTTTCAAATATTGAATATTCCCTTTTAATAGATTATTTTTTCAAAAGATTACAAAATTTGAGGCCTCCCCTTCAAATTTTATGGTCATTCTAATAATAGCCTGATTTTATTTTGTCCATCAGCCCTTTGTCACGTTTCAATATTATCTGTAAAGCAGAGAGAAGTTCATATGGTTTGAGGAAAATCATTTGTTTTTCTGCCGATTTAATTATAAAAAAATTAATAAAAATTTTTCGGGCAAAAAGTTTCGATGCAATTATGTTCTACATGTATTCTAGTTTCAGAATCTATTGAGTTTGTTAGAAGGCAAGAGGATGCCCATATACTTTTTTGAAATTGAAAAAAATTTATATTGCTTTTTTTTACTTACAAAAAAAATTTATTTAAAAATAAATAACTGTAATACAAGAAAAACAAAAATATATTCAGAAAGAAGATTAATTTATCTATGATTCAAAAAAAAAATTCATTAAAATTGGATTAATATTAATACATGAAAAAAATTTCTGAATATCGACTTAAAACGCAAAGAAAAGTTAGTAAGTTTTCTTGCCCACTTTGGGGCTCTATAACTCGGGTTTGGGTTGGGTAAAAAAAAAAATGAATTATTGTCCTGAGATCCACATATAGTCTATTATTGGTGTGCAAAACGTTGTTTTTATATTTTGAAGTTCATTTTTTCGAATTATGGCCGCTTTTTTCCTATTTCAGCCCACTGTGCGTCGCGGGTTCGGCCCCAGGCAGTCCGATGATTTTATTTAAGCCATTTGGATACCAGATGGCTTAAATAGAAATGCCTGAACCCCCAATATATATATTAATTACAACGGATATCGTCAAAGTCTTAAATGGCCTGAGTTGCCGACAAGACTGTGTGAATGTGTGTGTTAGTGTGAATGAGAAAAAAGTGTGAATGTTTAAAAAAAAAAAAAACAACTAACCCTTGGAGAAGAGACAAACTCTAATTTTATGATCCAATGGTCGCTTCAGGTCCTAAAGGTATATTTTGTTGAAAGCCTAAATTATATTAATTATTTATTAATCATTTTTGTTTTTAAATATTCATTAAATAATTTAATTAATTTATAATTAATTTTTGTTTTGTCTAAAGGGAATTTTCAACATTTACATAAATTAATTCTTGCTCTCTCTAAATCAGTGGTTTCCAAACTTTATGTTACCACGCCTCCCTTAAAAATATTTAATCTTATGACGCCTCCCCCCCCACACATTTAATAAAATAATCCAAAAACAAAAATTTTTAATACCTCAAAACGTGTATATCCATCACAATCTCTACATCGAATTTTTGACATGAATCTATATATATATATGTATATTAACTTATACATTTAGGTAAGAGAAAGTAAAAATTCAAATCCGAGTTGAGGTTAGTTCTATATACAAAAAGATGAGGTAAAATTCTAAGGGCCGGTTGCTTCATCCTGGGTGAGTTTGTTAGCCCCGGGCTAAATGGCTTTTTTTGTAATGCAGAAACCCTCTTCCGGGGGAACAAATCATGTTCTGTTTGTGAAGTTTGCAACTCCATTAAGGCATCTTATAAAAATTATTAAAAATAAAAATTGATATTATCACCCATAATTTAAATAAATATTATTAATATACATTTAAATATAAGAATTTAATTTTTTTTTTTCTAAAATTTGAAAATTTTCAAAAAAATAAACAAGATTTATTAGTGTTCACATAACAATTAGTCAATTGTTCCAATCTTCACAACTATTTTGACAAATTGCCAGCTGTGTGGCTCAAATAAAGATAATTTCAAAAAGAAATATACCTTTTATTTTCACCTAACAAGAAGTAATATCAACTGAAAATATTCATATAAATATTTAATATCAATTTGCATTCAATTTGAAAACAAATAGTTTTATTAACAAGACAGTGCAATGCCTTAGATGAAGTTAGGAGAATACTCAACAACTTGCAATATATCCTGGATATACGAGTATAATCCTGATTGACATAAAATGAATAATAACAAAAAAACGGTAGATTCCATATTGCATTTATATTATTTTTTACATTTATATTGGTGAAGTTAGGATGCTTGAGTTCATAATACATGTTCGTACGTGTCATCCCAGGGCTAAATCTTAGCCCCACCTTTGGGCCTGGGCTAACTTTAGCCCGGACCTTGGCTCCAATTCCCCATATATCTATATGAAATTACTCAAAAGTGAGGTTAACTCAGGGCTAAATATGGCGACGAGATCTGATGCAAGCGGGCCCTAGCCTATAACATATTTTATAAAATATACAACATTTCATCATTTTATTGATAAAATAAGTAGAATATAAGGTAAAATAACAAATATATGTACTTCTAGAATACTTCTTTTAGCAATAAAATGATGAAATATCGTATATTTTACTATAAAAATAAAACTGAAGTGGGTTTCTGCACTACAAAAAAAGTCGGGGCTAACAAGCTCACCCAGGATGAAGCAACCGGCCCTAAGTGGATTAATCTTACTTTTCTACGTAATGAAAAAAAATCCCTACAAAATTCTGCAAGGGATTCGATGGGTTCCTAAGTTACCCACTGTTATTATTATCTGTTTATGAGAGTTTCGAAATCTTCAAAAATTAATTCCGCCCCAGTAATAAGAAATGTTAGAATGACATTAAAATGTTTCTACTCCACTATGCTATTTACTAAATATTGAATATAAATTTTAACTCAAACGGAATGCATTTATTTTTTAGTAAAAGTATTAAAAAAACATTAATATCTTTGTACATTATAGGGGATGGGGCATTAACCCCCCCTGGTTAATTCCTTCCCCCTTTAAGGAAATGTGAGCCTTCACCGCGAAATCACTCTCAAAATAATATGAATACATTTATAAATAATTATTTTAATTTTTATTTTATTTTGAAATTATTTTATTTTAATTTTCAACCCTTAATCCACCCCTGTGTAAAAGTATAAAGTCTTATTTGGCCTGAGTTGCCAAAAAGACTGTGTGAATGTGTATGTGAGTGTGAATGAGAAAAAAAGGTGTTGAAAAAAATGATAAAAAATAAAAAATATAATTTTTTTTTTTCAATGACACCTACACTCCCCCTCCCTCTTTCAACAGCTTATATTCTCCCTCTACCCTTAGTGAAATACAAAATATTTAATTTCATATTCAAAAGAATCGTTTTTCGCAGTCAAATTATTTGTTTCTATCATTTTTTTTTTCAGCGATAAAATGCATAATAATTGCCTTTAATAAGACTCTCAAGAGGGTGTGCTGGTTGACGGTGAGGTCAGGGTGGGTTACACTATATTAATTATTCACTTTGATTCACTCTAAACACAATTAAAAAAAACAGAGCAGCTCTCTCCGCCTGCCACGCGGCAACGCACTCGACTCGACTGATCGAGAGAGAGACTTGTTTTTTCTTTCTATAGGAATAAATAGATGAAAATAACAATTCCCTTTTTATTAAAAGTAAAAAAATACCTTTTGCTCTAATCTAACTAAATTTAGAGATGGAAAAAAATGTCAACAAGTGATTTGGAATATTCCAAGGCTTTTCTTAAATAATCAACCCTTCATCCCCCTAATCAAAATAATAATCAACGCTATTTTTTGAATGTTTTCTATTTATTTGGCTTCAATTTAGCTAAAATAAATTTAAAAAGCATTTTTTTTTAATTTTCCAACCCCTTATCCAATCCTAATAAATAAAATAATCAACAATACTATCGCCTTTGGCGAGCTTCGCGTCTAGTCAAAAGCCCTGAAAAAGTTCCCTGGATCCGCCTTTGGGTTTTACAAATATAATTATAATTTTAAATAAGTCTTACTTTATGTTACAACGCTTCCCTTAAAAATATTTAATCGTATGATGCCCCCCCCCCCCAAACATTTAATAAAATAATACAAAAACAAAAATTTTTAATACTAAAAAATATAAATATATATAAAAATATTTTTTTTTATTTATTCATATTTATTATTTTAATTAAAAACTAGATCGCACCGTCTCTACTGATGGTACCACTGCGGCTCATCGAGTTCTTAATTAAGGAAAACCTCCGTCCCAGAATCTTCTAAATTATGTTATTATTTTATTTATAAATAAAAAATCTGGTGTGACTGGCGCACAGCACACAACTTTCTCTTACCTTCGGTAATCGAAAGTTGTGTACTGTGCTTGTCACACCAGATTTTTTGTGTCGACATGTATTTAGTTCCCGGCAGTAGGGAATATTTGAATTCAGATGTAAAATTTATAAGTATGGGAAAATATTTATATTTTGTTACCATGGCAACCATTTCTCCTATCTTTCCTATGAAATACAAGAGTAAAGTGGTCTTCAAAAGATTTCAATCGCAAAATGAGAATATAAATTTTAAAGAGCATCTAAAAAATAATTGATTTTTGAATTTAAAAAAAAATCGTTGGAACAAATTTTGAGAAAATCGAAAAAAACTGAAAAAGTACATCAGTAAAGTACTAGTACTCTTTGGCCGATTTTGATTAAAAGCTTATTTTTCCGGTCCCGGGAGATGTTTAACTTAAATATAAAATTTCAACCTCGTAGCTCAATTCCTTCATGCTTAAAATTGAACACACACACACCCACCCACCCACCCACCCACCCACAGACAGACCATGTCGCGAAAACCACTTTTTTGGATTCAGGGGCCCTCAAAACGTGAAGATCCATCAAAATCTCGACATCGAATTTTTGACATGAATCCAATACTTTCTCTCTATATATATATTACATATATACATAGGTAAGAGAAAGTAAAAAATCTGGTGTGACTGGCGCACAGCACACAACTTTCTCTTACCTTCGGTAATCGAAAGTTGTGTACTGTGCTTGTCACACCAGATTTTTTGTGTCGACATGTATTTAGTTTCCGACAGTAGGGTACAATTGAATTCAAGATGTAAAATTTATAAGTATGGGAAAATATTTATATTTTGATACCATGGCAACCATTTCTCCTATCTTTTCTATGAAGAACAAGAGTAAAGTGGTCTTCAGAAGATTTCAATCACAAAATGAGAATATACATTTTATAGAGAATCTAAAAAATAATTGAGTTTTGAATTTTAAAAAAAATCGTTGGAGCAAATTTTGAGAAAATCGAAAAAAACTGAAAAAGTGAATCAGTAAAGTACTAGTACTCTTTGGTCGATTTTGTTCAAAAGCTTCGTGTCAGGTCCCATGGAGGTGCCTAACTTAAATATAAAATTTCAACCTCCTAGCTCTTTTCGTTCTTGAGATATTTTGTTCACAGACACACACACAGACACACAGACAGACACACAGACACACAGACAGACACACAGACAGACCATGTCGCGAAAACCACTTTTTTGGATTCAGGGGACCTCAAAACGTGAAGATCCATCAAAATCTCGACATCGAATTTTTGACATGAAACCAATACTTTCTCTCTCTATATATTAACATATATATAGAGGTACGAGAAAGTAAAAATTAGCAATCATTTGGAAAATTGATCTTGGTGGCCAATCGAATATTCGCGCCTCCCCTTAAACTAGTCCGCGCCTCCCTAGGGAGGCGCGCCTCACAGTTTGAAAAACGCTGCTCTAAATTGAATTTCTAAATGAAAATATATTAATTTTATCTTTATTGATAAAATTATTTAAATTTGAAAACAAGATGACAGAATTTTTTTAATTTAACCAATAAATAGATCTATTTCTAAATATATTTCAAGTTGGGAAATTGAGCAATAAGCTTTCACTTTGAAGTGACACCCTTTACTTTTTTCTTTAATTCAAGGTGGCTAGATTAAATAAATAATCCCTTTCGGCATTTTTATAGAAAAGTCAGGTCAAATTATTGTAAAGAAATAAAATAAATCTATTGAGAATTATTTAAAAAAAAATGTGCAACTACATCTAAAACGGAGTATTATATAATTTAGAATTGTGTTAGGGAATTGAAGAACAATTAGAGAATTGTAAAATAAATTAATCATAGTTCTATAATCTATGTATATACTTTTTCACAATGTATATCTTTTTCCAGCCTTCTTAATTATTCAAATTAATTAAAACCATTTAAAAGAATCAATCAATCTGGAAATGTGAGATAATTTTATCAGTTTTTTTTTTTTTTTTTTCAAATGTTCAGATTGATTTAAATAAAAGAAGAAAAATTATTAGGTGAGAATAGCAATTTATTATTCCATAATAAAATGTTTTTGGATATTATCCAAAGAATTCGGCAAAATTTGTACGAGAATCAAGTTTTATATTTAGAAAATATATTTTAAAATTCAATTCGTTTCAGTCTAAAAAAAATATTCTTTATGAAATATATCAAGATTAATTTTTAAGTAATAATTAAAGAAAATAAAGTCGATAAATGAAAATAAACTGATAGAATAAGCATATCACGAAACTATTTCAATATAAAATTTGTTTCAATTTTTTTTTAGGTTTTTGAGGTATTTTATTCTCCTCATGAATTCACTATAATTTTACTTTTAAATCTCAAATTTGCGATCTCAATATTGTTAATATTATACTATATATAATTGGTATATAAATTTCATGTAAAGTTTTACATCGATAGAAAGAAAAAATATGGATATTTGAAGGGTTTCTGGGAATTCCGAGGTTTTACATCACTTAAAACAATGAATTGCATATAAGGGGGGAGGGGGAAGCCCGGGCCCGAAATTTTTTACGAGTATATGGACAATAACTATATTTGGCCCTTAGAGTCTCAGATGAAAAGCAAAAAATTTGGATTTAAAAAAAAAATTTAACTTCCCTCGGGACTGAAGTATCTATCTGGTGTTTTAAAATATTTTCGTGTATGGGGGGGGGGGGGAAATGAGTTCGCCCCCTCCCCCCCCACCCCGAAAAAAATTCTATATACGCCCATGAATTGCATAAATTTTGGGCATATCCCTTGAGGGGTATATACGTTATATGTATTTCCTAGAAAAATTAACACGTGAATAAGACAAATAAATGAAAAAACTGCTTAAAAAAATTATTTGCATAACAAAAGATAAAATCTCGCTGACAAAAAAAAAAATTCTGACTACTATTGTTATTAGTAAAATTCCCAGAGAGCTCTAAATTATATAAATACCCAGGGTATCAAATTTCAATCAAAGCTCTTGCTACACTCTAATCACTCCAAAAAAATCCTGGTTATAGTATCAAAGGGTGGTTTCTCATATAAATACTAGGCCTAAAATAGTTAACACGGTCTCATAGTTTACTGCTATCACTTTTTAGCATAATTATTTTTAGTTTTAAAGATAAAAAATTTTCATTGATTTTACTATTTCCATTAAATTTACAACCTCTATAGTAAAGGACAAAAAATTAATTTCTAATTAAAACTTGATGATTTCACATATAGGTTAAAATGCAGATGTAATAATAAAAAGATAGATTATGCTTTTTTAAAAGACTTTTAAAGGCCCTGGATATATAAGTTATATATAATCAAGTAATGAATATTTATATAGTTCTTATTTGACTTCTAAAAAACAACTTAAAAACTTCATTTTTTTAATTACCCATAAGAAAATATTTTATAGTTAAAATTTAAAAGTAAATTAAAATTGAAATAAAAAATAATAAGAATTTTAAATGTCTAATTTATTATATGATTGTTCGCTTTGATCATGTTATCTATTCTATTTCCTGAGGTTTTATTTTTAATCAAATCATGTTCTATTCAATATGTATGTTATTCTATTTGAATGGAAATATATTTATGTATAAGAATACAGAAGTGGTATGATCGTGTATGAACTTGAGCAAATCCTGGTGACGGATTTCTTCACCTACCAAAAGCCCCTTTCATAAAATAATTAATTAACATATATCAAATGGCCACGAAAGCATTCTTTACAAATCTAAAGGCTAAATTAAAAATAATTTTTCGAATAGCCTATTCATATTTTGAGTCTTTTCGGCATCTTAGGCCATTTAGACTTTAATGATACTCATTATTTAAATACGATATATTAGGAGCCAATTTTTTATACCATTTGGTGTCCAAATTATTTAAATAAATAATATTCATCGGACAGCCTGGGATCCGAACCCACACTCGCACCCTGTGGCTTTAGACTATCATTATTGACATTTTTCAGCCTCAAGGACTGGGAGGGGGAGGGAGATGGTCGTATAATTAAGTATAAAAGTATTCGTGGGAATTTTTTTCTATAAGGTCTTTTTAAGTATCTGAGGCCATTTACAAATATCCTATTAATTTCAATTGATTAGTATTTCATTTTAAAGGGATTGAAATTGACCTAAAGCTCGGTAATTTATTGCATGTTTTGTTAAATATAAAATTTCATTTTAATATTACACAGCTCATATACCGTAGGGAATTTTTTTTCTTTTTATAAAATTCGACCGAAACCAGCAAGGGGGGGGGGATATGATGATTGAACCCCGTCCCCCTCCCCCAAATCTTGAGAAAAAAATAAATAAATCGCCCGAATTATGTAACTCTACGAAAAATTTTTTCCACTATGACCCTGCGTGTATGGCTTGATTATTGATATTTTTTTAGATTTAATTTTTTTTTTTATATATGCAAATTTAAAAAATAGCCTATATTGTTTTTTGTTTAAAATAAAAAGTGTTATATGTTTTGGCGTTGTAGAAAAAAAAGTTGTTTTATTTTTTCAATCCTTGAGACAGTGAAAAAGTAGTGGGAAATGTTGAGTAGCTAATATGGAAATACAGAGAAAGAGAAAGAAAAGAGACATTACTTAACCGGAGAGAGAAAAAAAGAAAGAAAGAGAAAGAGAGAGAGAGAGAGAGAGTCTATTTCCAATGCGAAAAGTAGACCAAGAGAAGTTGGTATTAGCATTCCTTAAATAATTCAAATGACAAATAGACAGGATCATCATCATCGTCGTCGTGTTAAATTAGATCTATATGTCTTTTTTTTTGGTCGTTTTTTTACTTTTTCTTTCTTATGAATGAAATAAGTAAGATAACAATCTCCTTTTTTTAAAGTAAAGGTAAAAATTCTTGTTTTATATAGGCGATAAAAATTTAAAACTAATTATTAATATGTCAAAAAGGCTAAAAAAAAATTAATTGCCATCGTCGACAGATTAAAAAAAAAAATGTAGGGGCGGGCCCACTAAGCAAAAAAGAAGGCTATATTTCACAGTAATAAAGATACGTAGACCATTTTTGAGGTGGGTCAAAATAGAAAAAATCTGGTGTGAGTGGTCACACAGCACTCAACTTTCTCTTATTGAATATATTCGGTAATTGAAAGTTGTGTTATGTGCTTGTCACACCAGATTTTTTGTATAACACAAGTAGGTCCCTCCCTACCTCTTTGACTTTGCTATTAAATATGATGTAAAGGAAACTTTTCTCATTGAGTTAACATATAGACTCGAATCTCGGCTGCTCTTTCAAGCCAATGGCCTGCCATCTCCGGGCTAGAGCGTGGGAGGAGAGGTGGAGGGTGGGGATGGAATCCTCTACTACTACCCACTCCTTTTGGAGTATTCAAAACTCTGGTGTGACGGGTCCACGCACACAACCGAAGATAATTGAAAGTTGTGTTCTGTGCGACAATCACACTAGATTTTTTTGTGTCGAGATTTTTTTAGTTTCCGCCGAATTTTCGAAGTAACACCAGTCTTTCTTTTTGAAATATTACAATTGGAAAACTTCCTATTTTCAATAATAAATAAGGTCACAAACCAAAACTAAAATTTATTTCCTTTTGATGAATATCAGTAGTTTTTTTTTTTAATAAATAATAAATACTAGTTAGAATAATTTGATATATTTCGTTAAATAGTACGTTAACCTCGACACCAGTAATGGGTTGGATGGATAGATGGATGTTTGTCGGATGTGGTGGCAGACTGAGAGTGTCTTATCTCTGTTGCCGGTGGAGAGGAAGAGAGCCAATTGAACACGAGCACGCCAGGGGAGGATGTCGGTCAATTAGTCTCTCTCTCTCTCTCTCTTGTCATATTTCGCAAGCCATTCCATTCCACTCAGCAGAAACGATCCTGACACTTTTAGCCTTTTTTTACGCTCTTTCTTTTTTCATTCCCAAACATCGTATTCAGTGAATGAATTGCCCCTCCCGCTACTCTTTTGTCAAGGTTATCTGGATCAAAAAGGCTATGCATTCATTCATGCTGATATAATTAATGTGAGGATGTCATTAATACAAATAAATAATAAAAAAAAAAATTTAAGGAACAGAAAAATATTTTACTTCTTTTTTGATCAGAATTGTTAGAGATGAAAAATTTATAATAAGTTGCCTATTACAGGGGCGCATATAGAAATTTTTTTCGGAGGGGGGGCCTGAACTCAAAAATTTTTCTACGGAAAATTTTTTTTTTAAACAAACTAAATTTTTAAAATTTTGTTTTTGCGGAACCAAAATTTTCCGCCCTGCGAAAAATTTTTTCCCGGACCGTGGAAATCATTTTACCTATTTTTTAGAGGGAAGGAAATTTTGCCGCCCCGCGGAACGTTTTCCCTTTTGCGGAACCAAAGTTTTTCACCCTGCGGAAGAATTTTTTTCCCGCTATAGCTCATAATAAACGAAAAATTTAAATGATTTTATTTAATTAACATGAACCGCAAATTGAATTCTATTTATAAAAGATCAAATTAATCGTAATATGAGGTTAAAAATAGAGAGAGAGAGAGAAAAGATAAATTAATGAAATAAAATTAAATGATGTAAATAATGATTATAACATAATTTCCATTTTTCAGAGAGACATTATAATTAATTATTGTGAGAAAAAAAAACGTTTTGATGAATGAAATGCATATTTGTAGAAATTCCATAAAAATATTTTATATAAAAAAATCTAGATACATTTTTCAATTTATCAAATAATTATGAATTATAAAAATTTAGAATAAATTTCAACAAGAAATAATAATTTAGACGATGCATCGTCTAAATTTTATGTTTAGATACTTCTTTTTCTATGGATCCCGTGAAGGGATTTTCGCTCACAGCCGAAAAGGCCAAAATTAATCCTAAGCCTCTGAAGTAAAAAGACTAGTACTAGCGTGTAAAGTAATGACCACCAAGGAAGAAAAGACTAAAAATAAAGATGATGGAGAATATGGCTGTTTAACTTAATAAGGATGGCGGAGACAGCCAGGAAAATTTTTCTTTATTTGATCGTCAAAGTTTCGGACGCCAGTCGCGTCTTTCCTCAGGACAATCAATCGTCAAACAAATACAGATGGAGATATTTGTAACGAAAAATCGTGTATGGAATAATAAAATTTCAATAGTTGATAAACTGAATGCATTCTTCGATGGCATTGCTTTAAGCCCCTTCCAGTCAATCAATTTAGTATCCAAATACTCCCCCCTTGACTTTTAGGTTATCAATATTGATATTTGCCAACATCGCTAACCTCTCCTCCATGTGGGAGAAGGAGGCATAAAGTATGATAATTATAATTGTTTTGTTAAATTAAGCAGAACCTATTGAGTATTTTTTTTTTTTTTTTTTTAATTTTTGGGTTTGGCAAAGAAGAAAGTTGTAATAAATATATTAATTTTATTTCAATTTTCCTTTTTAAAAATTACCTATATTAAATAAATATAACACTTTCTCTTACTAAGTTGAATTTATTAAATTTGAATAAATTGATTGGTTTGTTTGCCCTGAGGTGGTCAGTGGCACGCAAGTTATTCGTTCATTAACCTAAAAGAAAGAGAGAGAGATAGTATAGCCTCGATCAAGCAGCTGACTACTGCAGTTATGCAACCTAAGCTATGCACTTGCTATTTAGGTTCAAACACGTATGCAACTTGTAATCCTATATTCAACATGTTGGAAAATTATTCAGAAATTTGTTGGTCTATTTGGTGTTATTAATTATTAATTAAATTTAAATTTAATTTATTAGTGTAGGTCGAGGGTCCGGTGGCCTGGTGAAATGGACAGTACGCCTATGCCCCGGGAAGGCTGGAGATCCTGGGCTCGATTCCTGGGGGCCATGGGATGTTTTGCCTCGCTAATAAATAACACTCACAGCTTTGTTAGATTAATTATTAGGATATATACAGTAGAAACTCGCTTAGTGAGCACGTCTCAGAACGAGTAATTCGCGTAACGAGCAAAACAAATTGTAAAAGAATGACTTGCTTAACGAGTGACGAGGAGAGGGGAAGTTCCGGATAGTGTGCATGTTACATCAGTCTGTGTCATGGGAGGGACAGCTTTAAAGGGAGAATGTTATTGTTTTGTTTAACGAATGTTTCGCTTTACGAGTATGATTCTGGAACAAATTATGATTGTTAAGCGAGGTTACACTATACTTTTATCAAACTCTTTTCACTTTAGTTTGTGAATAGAAATGTCAATTTATTTCTCAAATGGGCCTTAAATTAAAGATTGGAATTATAAAAGAATTTTTATAGATGTCAGTCTAAAAGAAATAAAATTTTGAATAAAAAATTTAAAAAAAAAGACTGAATACATTGGACATTTATCCTATATCGAGATACGGTTGTCATGAAGTAGGCCTTACGTAAGTTCAGATTTTATATCTAATTAGCTTTATTGCCAGTTTATATTTATAATTTTAAGATTACACACTCCGTTCATTTACCTAATTCTAAAAATGGATTCTATTTGTTTTATTTAGTTGAATATGTAAATTATGCCTTCGCCATGTTGAATCTTTTTTTTATATCATCTCTACATATGCATGTATAAATAACTCGATTTATTCCCCTTGAGAATCAACTTATTCGACTGTATTTTGCTACATTCATGTATTTATTCAAACACATTCACGTCAAAAGACTAAAAAGAGAAGAGGAGAGGGAAGAAACTTCATTTCTTGAAAATATAATTAAATTATTCAACATTACATATATCATCTGTCTTCTTAAAAATTTTTAAGTGGCTTCTAAGAGCAGGCCCAGGACTTTTAACTTGAAATATTAGAATTTATGGCGGTGTTAGTGAGAAAGACACTTAAAAGCGGCAATCTCTTTGTTATTGTTTTGTTTATAAAATTAAAAAACAAAATCTGGTGTCTAAAACCTAGTAGGATTAGAACTTTGGGGGGGGGGGGACGCGACTTGTACTTGTTAGACTACATAATAGGTTTATGTGAGAAGAATAAAATTTAGTTAATATCTATGCACCCTAGTGCATTCCAATTTGGCTGATATCTCCATTGGAGAGAGTTTTCTAGTTAAATACAGAAAAGGTAACATCGATTGAAATTGAATAAATAAGGAATCATTTTCTAAATGAAGAAATGAGATTTAAAAAGTTCAGATGATATTGTACTGCCCTGCAGTCAATTGACATATTAGGCAAAAAAGAAATATTGTATTCGGGATAGAAGAAAAAAATTTTCTGAAATAAAAATAATAATAATATTTGGCTGGAAATATATTGAGGAAGGATGTGAAAAACGCCCGAAACGTCTGGACATTCAAAGGGAATTGAGAGTGATTTATTTTTGGCTGCCAGCATTTTCACATCATTCCTCAATAAAATTTTTTTTCTCATGTTATATCAAAAGTCAATGCTGAACCAAATATATGGATATAATGACAACTAACAGCTGCGAAGATGGCTTTAATCAAGGCCGAAACGTTAGCTGTCAAAAAAATATTTTTTTAAACAAAAAATCCTGGCTGCATTTTTATCTATATTTTTTTTTATCCCTGTTTAAAAACCTGAGTTTAATAAACCAGGTAAAATTTTCTACGTGCTATTATAACATTAATGGAAATTTTAAAATTTTCAACACAAAGGGATATACACGTCCACACCAGGGACACACAGAGATACACATGCCCGCACCAGGGACGCACAGGGATACACACGCCCGCACCAGGGACACACATTTTTCTTCTGGTCCCTTTCGATCTACTGTGTGTGTCCCTGGGTGTCCCTGACAAGTGACAAGTAATTGTCGAAATACGTACCAAGTGATAATTTTAGAATTAATAAATCCTTTGAAACAAATGACCTAGTGTTTAATTTGTACATTTAATTTTAACTTCAAAGTACTGATCTTTCGCCTCAAAACAAAATCAATGACAAATCGAAGTTAAGACTTAATTAAATATGCAATTAAATTAGGAAACGAATAGAAATTTCCAGCCTATCCCAAATCATTTTTGTATTTGATCGTTTTTATAAAATAAAATAAAAGAAGATTGAAAAATAATTAAATTCTATTCAAGTTTCCTTCTCTTTTTCCCCTGAAAAGGCAATTGTCATTCTCTTTCTCTTTTTCTCCTCTACCCATTATATTGGAAAAGAGATTGTGATATTTATTTGTCTCTTTAGTATTGTATAGTTAAACGGTCGTTCGTTTGTCGCCTTGCTTAGTAGTGGTGTTTGGGGATTAAAAGACATATAAATTAAAATCTCGCGATTTGGTTTTCGAGCTGCTTGCTTGCTCTCGCTTGGCTGATACGATAATTTTATTTCCGCCACCTCTTACCCCCTCCCCTCCCCCCACCCCCCCCCTAATGTAAGAATTCCTCGGGAGGCGCACGTTCCTTGGACGTGTCTCGCCTGCTAATTATTTCCTTAACCCAGCCCTTCGTATATTTCTTAGATGACTTTTCATTTACGGTTAAACATTCTCTCTATTAGTAAGCTGCATCGGGAAAATCTCTAAATACGTATTTTAGATGCAGTCTTAAATTGATTGTAGCTTTGTAAAAGAGAATTTCGATTTTACAATATTAGACTATATTAACTTAAACAAAAATAAAATCTTTAACATTTTAAATAAGGAGTGAATTTGAAGAATAAAATAATAATAATAATGGATAAAAAATCTGGTGTGATTGGACACTTTATCTTATCTTCAGTAATTGATTAATAATGTAAATCAAATAGAGAGAAAAAATTTTTCTATAAGGGGTTGGTAGTTTATGAAAAAATCGATTTTTACTGCCAGAGAAAGACAAAGGTAAATTTTTTTTTAAATTTAGACATTAACTGATATACTCATATATGGTTGTATAAACAAATATTTAGCCTCAAGTATAAAGTATGTAACACCAGATTTTTGTGTCGATATACTGTATATTTTTAGTTTTCGGCGTTAGATTAGAATTCAAGATGTAAAATTTATAAAAATCAAAATTTGGACATTAAATTTTTGACATAAATGCATTACTTTCTCTCTCTATATTAACATATATAGGTAAGAGAAAGTAAAAAAAAACGAAAAAAAATTCAATAAAGAAAATGAAAGAAAAAAAAATAATAATATAACAATTCAAAGATGAATGATCTCCCAAAATCAAACAAATTTTATTTACTCTGAAGGTTGCATAAATTCTTTCGTAAACGACCTCGATTCAACAAAGAGTGTGGGTGAAGATACCACATTAATCGACACAGAAGAATTAATACCCATCTTTTATCAATTAAGAATTGAATAAAAATTCTTGTTTTGGGTTAAGCAGTGTTTTATTTGTATAAAATACACCGTTTCGGTCACTTTTGTAATCATCTTCAGGTATAAATTCGGATAATCATAAAGCGTCTTACAACTAGAGATCAGTTTGTACCAAAAGAAGGCCACAGAATGAATGACTGAAAAGTTGTATTTTAAATAAATAAACCGCAGTTTAACCCGAAACAAGAATTTATCAACATCTGTATAATTCAAGAAAGGTAGATAACTCTATGTATCTTTGTTCAGGCATTATACCAATAAGTTTTGGTATATAATAGATTTCGAAATCATTTACAAAGATTAAATTCTACTGAAACAAATTGTTTATTAAATAAGGTGATCCCCATCCAATTTGCTTATCTAAAAAAGGAAATTGGTTTCGTTATTTCCGGGATAATCATATCAATCTTTCCATTTTATTAGAATTTCGAAAAAATTGATCGCTCTACCAGTATACGATAAATTACTAGTAATTTTAATAATAAGCTTATAGAGTAAAATATCAACGTTTCAAAAATTCACAGTCGAAATTTTCATCACAATTTAGAGATTTTTTAGAAATCGGTAAGAAAAATTTAAATAAATGTTTTTACCCTCGGAGGCCAACCAAATTGTTAATTTAAATAAATATAAATTAAAAATCTTTGCTGCCGAAAAGGGGAATTAAAAAAAAAAAAAAAATGAAATCATTATAATCAAAAAGAAAATGCAAAGACCTAGTCATAGCATAGTCTATGTAGTTTTTGTTTTGAGGATAATATTTAAATTAATTTAATTATTATCGCTTTTAGGAAGTGATATGGTAGAAAATTTATTATAATTAAAGGAAAGTAATATTTTATAATGGCCTTAATTCCTATTACTTGGTTCACTAGGAGGTTGAAATTTTATAATTAAGTATGGCAACGGAGTGCCACGGAGGGCACGTAAGAAGAAGCTTTTGGACAAAGTCGGTCAAAGAGTACTAATACTTTACTGAATCACTTTTTCAGTTATATTCGATTTTCTCAAAATTCGTTCCAACGATTTTGATTAAAATTTAAAAATCAATTATTTATTTATATGGTCTTTAAAATCTACATTCTCATTTTGCACTTGAAATCTTTTGAAGCACACTTTACTCTTGTGGAAAGATAGGATGAATGTTTGTCATGGTAACAAAAATATCTTTTTCTATGTTTATATATTTTATATCTTGCATTTAAATGTACCGTACTCTCGGACACTAAATAGATGCAGACACAAAAAATCTGGGATGAAAAGCACAGAACAGAATTTTCAATTACCGAAGGTAAGAGAAAGTTGTGTGCTGTGTGACCAGTCACACCATATTTTTTTAATTGCGATTATTCTTTATTAAAGTATTTTTTTTTATATCCATAGTTTTCCTGACACATATTTTTTTTATTAGGCTAATATAAGTTTATTTAAATAATTTCATTAATGATTTTAAAATAGTTATATGCTTAGAGATTGCGCAAATTAATCATAACATTTTATTTCTCATTCAGATTATTTAAATATCAAAATGCTGACAAGAAATTTCTATCTTAAACTGCATTAAATGGGTACAAAAGTCAATTATCTTATTTACATAATATGATGATGGCTTATAATAAACTATGCAAATTAATAATTTTTTCTATCCATTGAAGAGAAGTTATAAAACAAAGTATTAAATGCAATCTAGGCAATGTATAATCACAGAAAGGTTCGTGGGGCCAATGTAGCCTCCACCCTCCCTCCCGTCCTCCCTAGTTATCGGATCTGAGGTGTATATATGGATCCTGTTATGCATTAGTGTGTCAAGCGCCAAAAAAAATTAAAAATTGAGTTAAGCACGGAATATTGTTTCAAATGCTATAATTAATAGTATTTTTAATGAAATATGTCCTAAAAAAATTTATATTTAAGTTACTTGCACAATCGACAAAAAAAATTATATATAATTCAATAAAAACAAAAAACTTTATTGTTAATTTTCTCAAATCTCGGTAGCTGGCGCTTGACACACTAATGCGTAACAGGGTCCATATATGAAAATTAAAAACATAAAAAACACTAGGTATAAGTTTCAAAAATTTATTAAAAATTATGATAAAAAAATATCAATCTAACTGAGGTTTAAAAGAAGCTCTTGGTGAAAAAATGTTCCTGAGCCTACGAAAAAAATGCAATAGACAGTAATACTTAATTAGGATTTTTTTTAAGGTCAATATTTGTATAACATTTTGTATTTTTTTATTCGATTAATTTTATTCCGCTAGATTTTCGAAATTTCATTTGACCTGCTTTTTCAATGTGGCTTTTGCCTATTCACTTAGTCGTCATTTATTGATTAGCAATAACAGAAAGAGATTTATTAATTGGTAAGAATAGGATTAAATATTTTACAAGTTGGAAACGTGTCCCTATCTCTTATAAATGTAGTAGATTCGAAAACTAAGCGAGAAAATTTATTTAAATAAATACTCTATAAGGTATATAAAAATAAATAACCAACTGGCTTAATTATTAGGACCCCGACAAACAATTAAAGATAGTAAGCTATTTAAAATTGTAATTTCATTTTTTATAGTGTGACGGGCAAAAGCTGAGAAACGGGAATGACGAATAGAGAATAAAAAAATTTGATGGTAGAACTTATTAATTAAATTGAATAAATTCTCTTTCACATTTGGATTAGAAAGACAAAAAAAATTTCATTTTATTTCCTAATTATTTTCATACGAATAATAATACTGTTCACCTTTCGTTAAAAAGTTTTTCATTATATAATCCTTTATAATTAAAAGATTATATATTATGGATATGAAAAATAAAACGATATTATATGAGTGGTATTTTATATAAATTTTTTTTCTTTCTGCATCATAGGAGTTGGGAAAATTTTTTTTCTAAAAGATGGAGTTAGCTTCAATTGCTTTGATCTGTTCAATATTATTTACCACAAGAATTTCATTAATACCATTTAAAAAAATCTGATGTGACTGGTTGCACAGCACACTACTTTCTCTTATCTTCGGTAATCGAAAGTTGAGTTCTGTGCTTGTCACACCAGATTTTTTGTGTCGACATATATTTAGTTCCATTTCTTCTATCTTTTCTATGAAGTACAAGTGTAAAGTGGTATTCAGAAGATTTCAATGGCAAAATGAGAATATACATTTGAAAGAGCATCTAAAAAATAATTGATTTTTAAATTTTAATCAAAATCGTTCGAACGAATTTTGAGAAAATCGAAAAAAATTGAAAAAGTACATCAGTAAAGTATTAGTACTCTTTAGCCGATTTTGATTAAAAGCTTATTTTCACGCCCTAGGGGGGTGCCTAACTTTAATAGAAAATTACAACCTCCTAGCTCAATTCCTTCATGCTTAAAATTGAACACAGACAGACACAGAGACAGACCATGTCGCGAAAACCACTTTTTTAGAATCAGGGGACCTCATAACGTGTATATCCATCAAAATCTCGAGTCGACTTCATTAATTGGGCCGGCGACCTAGGATAAGGGTAGTCCGCCCCCCCCGCGAAATCGTTGAGGTCCTGGTTCGACTCCAGGAGGCTCTCAATATTTGCCCAATCAAACACGAACTTATCTCGCAAATTTGTTACCTTAAACGATATATTGACTAGTTTATTTATATTCTTTTCAAACAAACCTAGTTAATATTCATTAATTAATTATTTTCTAGACTTTATTTAAGTTATTTTCAATTCAAGTTATTTAAAATTTTTGAAAGAATATATTTTATTATAGCTCTATAAAATGGGTCAGTCATAACCAAAAAGTAACTCTTTTGTTAGCTTTGATATATTCTATATAGAATCTTGGCTTTCCTGTAATTAATCAACCCTTAACTGGCACGACGGGGTTTATTATTCATGTCAAATAATAAAAATCAAGAAGAATAGGATATCAAACCAAAAAAAAAAATAAAATAAAATAAAAAGGCATAAATAATAAAACGCCCACGCCTTCTCTCTCTTATAGAAGAAAAAACCGGATATATTTCATAGGGGGGTGATTTTGAGTGGTGTAATTTATATTTCTTATATTTCACGATATTCAACTATTTTTATACAATACAAATTCAATAAATTGGTTAAATAATAAAAGTGAATGTTTTTAATTTGAATGGAGAAAGGGTTTTATAGTCCTTTTCGGATTCTATCACCTTTTGAACATAATAATAAAAGCTACCTGTAAATATTTCACACCAAAGTTGTTATTTTTAAACAAAAAAAACTAAGTTTTTCATGATTAAGCCTCCCCGGACCAAATGCCCCTTCTCGACCACTATACACACCACCTCTCGCGCTTGGATGGTTGCCTAAAGCCAAGGGAACACCAGTACCCAAAGAAACAAAATACTTCGTTCTACGGGTATTTATCTTAGTTATTTGAAACAAATGAGAATAGTCAAATTTGAAGTTGTAATAATTTATCTAAATTGAGATGAAATATTTATGACTAATTATCTGCTAATTGTTTTAAAGGATGAGTCAGATATAAATTTTTCCCTTGTTTATTTTTAATTTTTACTTTCTCTTACTTATATATGTAATGTATATAAAGAGAGAGAAAGTATTGTTTTCATATAAAATATTCGATGTCAAGTTTTTAATGGAAAGACATGTTTTGAGGTCCCCTATTTTGCACCATAATTTGTTTGTCGTTTGACATGATATAATAAATGATTTATTTGAACGTAATAGGACATTCATCTTTATTTAGTTAAATTAATTATCAACCAATAAAATGTAAATAAATTTTATTATTACAAGAGTATTTTATGGCTGGTAGAATTTTAATCAGGAATAAAAAACAGATGAAAGTGCAGTCAGGATTTTTTCTTTAAAAAAATATATTTTCAACAGCTAAAGTTTAACGTTTCGGCCTTGGTTAAAGTCATCTTCGGAGCTATATATTTGGTATTGTATTACGGTAGACCTCTGGTATAACTTGAGAAAAATTTTTTTGTTTAAGAAAAAATATTTTCTTTTTTCTATCACTAATATAATATTTATTTTTTGCCTATTATGATATTCTACTGCCCAGGAGTGTACAATATCACAATAGGTAAAAAAATAAATATTATATTCGTGATAGAGAAAAGAAAAGATTTTTCTTAATCAAAACAATTTTTTTTATGTTACACCAGAGGTAAATACCATGGTATGTAATACAATACCATATATATATATATATATATACCACCTAATGACATCTAACAGCTTCGAAGATGGCTTTAACTAAGGCCGAAACTTTAGCTGTTGAAAATATATTTTTTTAAAGAAAAATCCTGGCTGCATTTTCTTCTGTTTTTTTTTATTCCTGATTAATAAATTTTATATTGCAGGCAAATCTTCTTAGCCTTATTCCCGCAGTGCGGGGTCGGCGGGTTTTTTGACCGGAGTTTTAGAACATAGAACAGGCCGACCCGTCGCACGGTCTGACGCCTGTTGAAAATATAGAAGGAAGGGGCAGAGATGTAAAGAGCAGAAAGACTGCCAGTCTCAGCTCGGGTAGCTCGTGGTCGCCATCCACGTACCCACAAGATGAGGGTCCCTGAGCCAGCGGCGAATCCAGAGAAGTTTCTCTGGGAGAGGGGGGTAATTACCCCTTTACCTCCTCCTTGTATCCGCCCTTGCCCTGAGCACATATTGCAGGCTAATCACTGATACTATTTTTTTTTTTTTTTTTTTTTAGAAATTATTAAATATGCAAAATATATCAAAAGAAGTTATAAAACCTTTATTTGACAATTAGTCTAAACAATTTATTGATTTTTAACTAAAATTTTTGTAATAATAAACTTTAATAAAAAAAAGAGTCATGGTGGTCTCTATCGATAAAACTTGCTGTTCATATCATCTACCGGTATAGGTAGGCTATAAAAAAAAGTCAAGAGCGAGAAAGAACTATAAAATCATGCCTATAATAAAATCGACTAAAAATTCTTTATTTTAGAAATATAATTTTTAGCTTCATTTGGCGATTTAATGATTGTTAATCCCGCCTCCTCTCCCAGGTACTAACTCTTAATCAAGTGTTTTGGAGCCTAATTTTTTAACATGAAACCAAGAATACCGACAACATCTAGTGTTTTTTCTGTTAAATGATTTAAAGCCCAGAGCAGTAATTTTTTTTTCTATTCCCTGTCCCAGAGTTAAACCTGAATCAGAGATAAAAAAAAATTCATTTACCGATGCGATGACAATCATACAAATCCCAGGGCAGGTATATAATTGCATTGGCAAGTTAATTCCAGGATTAGCTGGCTGCAGGTGGAGGGGAGGGGGGTTCATTAAGGCCTAGGCCAAAGGGGTCCCCGATCCCCTGGTCACCACAACCGCCACACGCATACATAATGACGGCACCGCAATCTCGAAATGGACCCCGGGTCCTTTTTCCCGACGGCGGCTTATTCCATAAAAGCAATTAAATGGGATCATTTAATTAAAGGGGAAGGAAAAGTTACTCAAAGATTAAATTAGCTCGATTAGCCAGGTCGTGGCGGTCGCAAATCAACCGATAAAATTGCATTTCATCTTTACTAAAAGAATGGGAGAAACGCCTTTTGTTATAACCATTCTCAATTACACATTTAAACTTTAGATTATAATAATAAAATCTATAGATATTTGATTATGATCTTTTGAATGTGACTAATAAAAGCTTTTTAATAAATGACAATAAATTAAACGAAATTTCTGAAGCTATATAAAGAGTATATAAATAAACTAAAAATTTATACTAGAAATTCAAATGTAGAAGGGGGGGTGTATGGCTGTAGAGTAGATGTTGAAAGAGATAAAAAAAAAAAAAAAACACAAGAAGAAAATGCAGTCAATGTTGTTTCTTTGAGATTCAGCCCACGGCTAACGTTTCGATCCTAGGTTGTCCAAACCTAGATGGTCCACATCATCAGAGCTGGGACTGTGTCAAAAGGGGATATATACTTTCCCCGAGACGAGAGTGCTTCAAGAGCAAGAATGAGTGTTATGCACTTTTAATAACAATAACTGCTATTATTGATACAAATTTAAATGTCCTTTTGGTTATACTATATGAGAGGGTCGAGTTAGCTTTCGAAGAATCAGATACTGGGTTTTAGCCCTATATCTCCAATTAAGATTTAAAATAAAAGTGATAATGAAGTTGCAACGCAATAGTTTTTGAAAAAAAATTTCATATCCGAAGTTCTGGTAAAAATATTTGAAGAGATTCAAACTAAACGAAATATAGAGTAGTATGTAAGCGAGGTGAATAGTTTAATCAATATGTAGCAGAATAAATAAAAGGCTAATCAGCTATGATTATTTTTTTATTGCATTCGAACCCACAGCGACGTTTCGTTCGATATGCGACCATCTTCATGGCTAGGGTTCAGTAAATCGAAACCCTCTTATGTTGATTGATAGACATTTTATAAAATTAAACAACGATCCATCAGTTATATTAATTACATTCAGTAAAGACATATTGACTTTGACTGTACTCTGTAGAACGTTGTTTAATTTTATAAAAAATATCTATCAAGGGGGTTTATAAGAGGGTTTCTATTGACTGAACCCTAGCCATGAAGATGTTTGTATAGTCGACCGAAACGTCGCTGTGCGTTCGAAAGCAATAATAATCATAGCTGCTTTTTATTTATTCTGCTAAATAGAGTCATAATAGATTTGTATTATTAATTAAAATCAAAATAATTTTTGATTCATCACTGTCCGTCAAAGATATATCAAAGATTAAAAAAAAAAAAATATTATGAAATATTTTGATTTATTCAAAGAGAGAATTGAAAAAACTCCCACCTTATTTCAGAACAATATATAATTATTCGTGTATTAGTGAAATAGTAAACAACAAAATGAATTCCACGATTGAAAAATAAATATTTAAAAGGAAATAGAGAATATTTCAAAATCTAGATGGAAGAAATAAATCATATTTTTTTATTTTTTTGTCATTTTGACGTAAATGTCATCATAATCATTTGTGAATTCAAAGAAATTGCATTTATAAACAAAATTGAAAATCTAAATAAACTAAAGCGAATAATATTTATCCTATCATAGATATAGCGAAAAAAAAATTAAATTGGCTATAAAATTCTTGTATATTTATCAAAAGTTCAGTGTTTGGTTTTATTTGGCACCAGAGAACCATTTAGAAAATTTCTTATGACGCTTTCGATTCAGAGGGGTCGACTGACATTGAATTTCTTTTAAAGAAAACAAAATCATTTTGAGGGAGAGTGGGGAAAAAAAGACCACATAAACATCACAAACATTGTGAAAAAATCAAAAACAAAAAAGTATAAAGATCGAACAAATTTTGAACGATCTAAAGAGAAAAAAAAAATAAAATAAACAAACGCCCATTAATCATACATGTTTAGTATAACAAAAAATTTTAAAATGCATTATTGGATTTATTTAAAATGAATAATTAAGGTTTTTATATTTATAAAATAATGCGTTTATATTCAGTGTAAAGAAAAACAAAAATATTTATTTATTACAATTGTGAAAATTATTTGCACGAATACACCTGGAATATTAATCAAGTATAGAAAAAACTCAATTTCAATTTACCTCACATAATAACGAAATATTAAATAAATAATCATGGGTCTGAAATGACTTTATTCAAGTTTGTTTAAGGTCTTTTTACTTTCTCTCTATAGGGTATAGGCCTAAATGAAATAAATAGAGAGAAAGTATTGCGATCATGTCGAGATTTTGATGGATATACATGTTTTGAGGTCCCCTGAGTCCAAAAAAGTGGATCCCGCAAATGGTCTGTTTTTCTGTATGTATTTAAGCATGAAGGAATTGAGCTACCGGATTGAAATTTTATATTTAATTTAGGTATCCTCCCGGACACTCAAAATAAGCTTTTGAATTCAATCGGTAAAAAAAGTACTAGTACTTTACTGCTGAACTTTTTCAGTTTTTTTTTTTCTTTTTTTCGATTTTCTCAAAATTCGCTCTTATGATTTTGATTAAAATTCAAAAATTAACTATTTTTTATATGCCCTTTAAAAAGTATGAGTAAAATTTTTTGTTAAAATTGTTTGAAGTACACTTTACTGATGTATTTTAGATTTTTACTGAAATGCAAGTGATCAAGTTTGGAACTAAGGTGCTATGGGAAACTAAATATATCACGACACAAAAAAAATTGGGTGTGACAAGTCCTGTACACAACTTTCTCTTGCCTAAGGGTAAGAGAAAGTTCTGTGCTGTGTAACCAGTCACACCAGATTTTTCGGCATCTGAGGGCATTTATTTATTTCAATTAATTGGTACAAATCAAGTGAAATAAATATTATACTGTATATTTGAATAAGATATTAATTCTCAATGAATACCTCGTGACGTAATTATAAAGTCATATATTTAACAAATGTGTATGTTTATTTGTTGATGGGCCAAACGCCCCATGTCCATAACCTAGGATATCCATCCTTTTCGGGGCTTCGCTGGGGTACACTTTGCACCAGACCAATGCCCCGGAAAGGTTGGATATCCTGGGTTATGGACATGGACCGTTTGGCCAACCAACAATTAAACAAACACATTTGTTAAATAAATTTTTTCACCTGTAAGGGTACGAACCCTCGACCTCTAGCATCACTAATATCACTTAAAAATCACAGAAACAAATCAATGGCTGGCAATTCTATTTCACATAGGTCCAGTGTTTTATAATAGGTGTGATTACTCCTAGAGCAAAACGTCATTTACAAAAAATTATATCATTTTTAATAGAAATATAAAAAAAAAAAAGAATTTATGAAGAGAAAAAAAAGTAATTAAGGAGCGTTAATGGGCGTGATAATTGAAATGAATAAATGAAGAAGCTTTTACATTACAATGGCTAAGAAGTTAATAAAATAAAATTTTATTTTTGAGTGCATTAACAAACCTTGAAATTTTATCAATTTTTATTTTTTCTCCTAAAAATAAATGCTTTTTATCACCAAATTTCATAACCCGACCAGACTCTGAATTTTATTTCCCTCACTGATAATTATGATAAAAAAAAATATCCAGTTCATTATACCCTAAACTAATCACAAATAGAAAAACAAAACAATAAATCGTCTCTAGTGTGATTCTAATATAAATGAATATAAGCTTTTTGTTTGAACATTTGTTCAACTATTTACATATTAGTACGCTATGATGGAATGAAGAAAGAAGATAAAAATAGAAATAAAATAAGTCTGTGACATGATAATAAATCAGTCTCAAATGTTCTAGAACCAAAAATGACAAATCAATAAGTTCATCACACATTTAATTATTTATTTATTATTATAATACCTTTTAGATATATTTATATTTAAAATATAAGCCTATATAAAAAAACAACACTTTTTGTATCTCTAATGGAGTTTTAAAATAAATAAAAAAAAAAAAAGGAGAAAGAGAAATAAAAACAAAAGGTATATAAATAAGATTCTTGAAAAGTTTTAAGAAATTCCAAGATAAGAAAGATTAAGAGAATATTAATCTGGCTAATGCGAATTTAAATGTCTTTTATTCTTCATACTAGGCCTAGTAGTTTTATAAACAAACTTTATTACCCTCGGTAATCGAAAGTTGTATTCTGTGCTTGCCACACCAGATTTTTTTGTGTCGAGATATATTTAGTTTCCGTTGATACGTAGGTCTATATTAAAATGTAAAATTTATAAACAGAGAGCCCCCGGGTTTGGCGTAGTAGGTAACGTGCCTACCTCCTATACCAAACGTTGCGGGTTCGGACCCCAGGCAGTCCGATGATTTTATTTAAGCCATTTGGATACCAGATGGCTTAAATAGAAATGCCTGAACCCCCAATAGATATTTTCAATACAACGGTTACAAAAGTCTTATATGGCCTGAGTTGCCGAGAAGACTGTGTGAATGTGTGTATGAGTGTGAATGAGAAAAAAGTGTGTATAAACAGAGAATATTTATATTTTGTTACCATGGCAACCATTTCTGCTGTCTTTCCTATGAAGTACAAGAGTAAAGTGGTCTTCAAACTATTTTGAGAGCTAAAGGAGAATATACATTTTAAAGAGAATCTAAAAATCTCAATCTTCTAGCTCTTTTTTTTCTTGAGATATTTGGTTCACACACAGGCACACACCCAGACAGACCATGTCGCGAAAACCACTTTTTTGGATTCAGGGGACCTCAAAACGTGTATATCCATCAAAACCTCGACAACGAATTTTTGACATGAAACCAATACTTTCTCTATATATATTAACACATGTAAAGGTAAGAGAAAGTAAAAAAGTATTAATTAAAGTTATTTAAATAGTAAAAAACTAGAAGGAGGGTTAGAGCCAGTGCCCCCTCTTGTCCCCCTCCCCATATCCCTCCAAATGCAATTCTAGGAAACTAGACAACTGCTAACGAGGACCTATAAAGACGACGAAAACGAGAAGAGGGAAAAAGCCTGCCATCCCTCCCTTCGCCCCACCCCGAAGTACGAAACTTAAGAACAGGGAAATTAAAAAAACTTAATCATTAAGAATCCAAAAGGATTGAATCCAGAAAATTCCTTTTAGGCATTAGAGGCATTTAGACTCAATGAATAGTTATTTAAATTAATTGGTAGCCAATATAACTTAAATTAAATTTATCTCTTTGGGCGGGACGTGACTTTGCTTTAAGAGTTTATTTCATTTTTGCTTCGACTGTATATCGTTTATTGAGATTCTAAGAAGGGATAATAAAATGAAATAATTAATTTCTCAATTTAACCTTTAATAAATAATTTTAATTTTATTATATATTAGAAGCATATTTATAAGATATTTGATGAACTTAATCAAAACGATTTTGCTTCATTATCGAAATGAAAAAAAAAAAATAATTCTAACAAAATTAATTTTTTACAAAAGATGGCCGTATGATGAGTTTGACTTTTTTAAAAGAGGATATTAATAATGTTGATTTACCTAAAATGAGAGTGATATTCGCTCCAGCAGAGACGTTCTTATATTTGGCACTATTTCACATTAAAAAATTCACTTCACTATTAAAATTTCACTATTTTTAAAGAGCACAAACGGAGACAATTTTAGATCGAAAAAGTAACGCGTCCCGGTCAAATAGAAACTAAAGAGAAGGCCAAGGAGACTGAGTGATTGCATACGTTCGCCGCTAGAGCCCTCTCGCGGCGATTACTGTTGCCCTAAATGAGCTCCTTATTTAAAAACAAAATTAAAATAAGAGAAAGTAAAAATGCTATTTTTTATTATTTAATAAATATTAAATAGCGATGTTTTGAATTTTTCGGTCTATTATGATATTGAAAGGAAAAATAAGATATGATCCAGGGCACACCCCGTTCTAAAAAATATTAAATAATTTTATTATTATTAATATTATATAACAGAATATAAATTCTCACCTTGACCTGACATGGGACTTTTTAACTTAATTATTATAATTAGCATGTGATTTTTAGATAACCGGTATTATATACAATAGAATGTTATAATTTATTGTTTTGTTTATACTGTATTATCTAAACAATTTGACAATACTTGTCTAGTATTTCTCCGTTATCTTTGATTTTATCATTTTTTGGAGTTTCCTTTCCCAGGCACGAAGTGATGCACAGCATCAGAGCGCCTTACAAGATTATTTTTTTAACAAATGTCAAAAAATAAGCTACTATGAATGAACTTTCAATCGCCAAACAATATTATATTTTTATTTCTCAAAAATTTGCCATTATTGTCTTTAAAAAAATTGGGAGGGTGGGATTATATAAAAAAAACTTTACAGTTGTGCGCCAACTGCATGCACCTTTCTGTAAGCCTTCAGGTACTGAGGATGGACAAATATATTTTGTCCGAAACGTCTCCGGAATTTGGCATTCAAAGGCTTCATTTTCTTTGCTACTCCTGTACTTTCTTACTCCCATCTTATAACATCAACAGCAACTTCTCTCCTGATTATAATAAAGTATTATGATAAATAGAGGGGCCCACATCTTGTGGGTACGTGGATGGCGACCACGAGCTGCCCGAGCTGGGACAGACAATCTTATTGTTCTTTGTATGTCTGTCTCTTCCTTCCTCTTTTCAACAAGCGTCAGACCGTGCGACTGGCCGGCCTGTTCTATCCTTTTAGGTCGCAAAAACGCATGATCGGGCTGAGGGAAATAGTGAGGTCCGCCGGCTCCGCATCGCGGGAATGGGGCGAGAGGACAGAAGAATTAAAATTCTCGATGGTAGGATAAAAATTTTTCGCGGACCGCAGAATACTGAACCACTAGGCTCACCGTTAGTATGTGTGGTATAGAACAAAAATAAATTCAAGCATAAGATTTTCAATATGCCAAAAACTCTTAGGTCTTGCTATTGTAACCAAAAACCATTTAATTTACATTAGCTTATTGACACCCTTCTTCGTTGGTAAACAAGTACATCTCTAGTATATTAAATAAGATAATATTTGTTTTCAATTTTCAATATGTATACCTAAAAAATTTAAAGTTTTAACAAAATATATGTGCAAGATGTTCCACTTTATATACAAGCACATGCTTGTTCTGTATTATGGAAAAGAAGAAGAGAGAAAAAAGATAAGAAGGATCAAAAAAAAAAAAGTAAAACTGATGACTTGGTTAATTCCACCCTCTGATTGCTGAACGAATCAATAAATGCTGTGATCGAAGTCATTTTTATCAACACGTGTATGTGTGATAAGAAGTTAAGCGCTCAGCTCGTTTGTGACTTGTGTGACCTGTCTGAAAAAGGTCAAGTGGTCATCTCATCTACACTCCAAAGACAATTACCACCTCAGCAATTTTCTCTTCTCTTTTGTATCGTAGCGTTTATCATTGTTAAATTCCATTCACATCATTTACAAATTTACAAGTTTTATTTCTTGTTTTATAGAGTCAGTGGTTCGTTTCCAGATCGAAATGAAAATAAATTATATTAGTCATGAATTAAATATGAACGTTTAAAAAGTAAATATATATTTAAAGCTTTAAAAGTTAAAAAAAAAAAACTCAGAATACTCAAAAATCAGGGGCGTACCCAGACAATTGGGGTCCTGAGGAGTCACTAAATGAGGGGGAGTGAGAGACAATATTAAGTCTCACCTATGCATTTTCTACTTGTGATTATTGCATTGTTTTTATAAAAGAAAATGAAAATTTCTAATGGAAATTTTCTAGGTTGGAACCATGAAAGTTTCCATTCAAAAAATATAATTATTTTTTTTAAAAACAATGAAATAATCACAAGTAGAAAACGCATGGGTGGGACTTAATATAATATTGCCCCTACTGTACATATCTTCAGTATGTAGAGGCCTATATAAGTACAGTGAGGGACAATATTAAGCCCCACCCATGCGTTTTCTACTTGTGATTATTTCATTGTTTTTAAAAAAATAATTATATTTTTTGAATGGAAACTTTCATGGTTCCAACCTAGAAAATTTCCAATAGAGATTTTCATTTTCTTTTATAAAAACAATCAAATAATCACAAGTAGAAAATGCATGGGTGGGACTTAATATTGTCCCTCACTGTACACAATGTTTTCAAATTTGGGGGCCTATGCCGATGTGGGACCTGGGTCAATGTTTTATTATTTGGGAAAATAACCAGGCTCGGGATCTGGGACGGACTCCCCCCCCCCAGGTACGCTTCTGGCAAAAATATGTATAAACTATATTTTCACGTGTATATCTACGAGGGGTATCAAAATTCGACATCGAATTTTTGGCATGAATCCAATACTTTCTCTATATAAGAGAAAAGTAAAAGCTTTATCAAAAGTGAGTGATATTTTTCTTGGTGAAATTATTACTATTGAATGTATTAAGTAAAATTTCAATAGCCTGAAGATAGGCAGCCCAAATGACCAAAAAATATTTTTTTTTTTAGTAGAACCATTCTAATCATTATTTTAAACATAAGATGTATCTCCCCTGGCTTGAGCCCTGTCGAAAAACTCACCCCTTTCTGGGAAGGACCACTTTAACCGAGATTGAGAAAGTAATATTGAAGAATGTGACTTTTGCATGTTATTTTCAAAACCACATTCAAATATCATCGCTAATTGTTTCAAATAAATTTCAAAAAGAGAGAAACTATAATAAATAAATAAATAAGCCTATAAGATTTATGTAAATTTTATTATATTAAAAGTATATTTGTTTTTCTTTCAAGATATAGGCACCTAATATAAAATATATTCATCAAATTTTCCCTTTGTTTCATTAAAAGAAATTCAATTTACATCCGAAATTATTGATTAAGCTATACTGAATTCGTAATTGAAAGATATTGTAACAATAAATTGTTATATAAACAAAGGAAAAAAGAGGTTAATAAAGCAAATTTAGAATTGAGTGCTAACAAAATAGAATATTTCATAATTAAAAAAAAAGTTTTTAAATAAGAATGCCAGGAGCCTAAATATATATATTCATTATTAGGGGAATTTTTAATCATAGACCATATTTTTGTATTAAATATTTATTAAAAAATATATAAATACTGTACCATGGGGTACCCAGCGAGGGGCAGGGGGCAGCTGCCCCCCCTAGAAGCAACAAAAAAAATTAAATGTTTATAAAGTGATGAAACGAAACAAAATTGGTGGTTGGCGACGGGGAATGATTCTTTTTGTTAGGACTCAAGGGTTTTAGGCCTTTAATTCGAAGGCTTTACCCCTCTATATAAAAAATAGCTATGTCACAATCTGGACGACCATGATCTGCCCCCCCCTAGATTTGATCCTGGGTACGCCCATGTACTGTACAACGTTTCGACTGCTTATTCTGCAGCCGTTATCACTGTGCACTTGCTCCAAATCAAGTGAACCAACTCCAGCCAATTTTAAAAGTTTTTAATTCTTTGACATTTTTTTCGAAAACGGAATAGTTTTTGAAATAATCAAAGAAGAAAAAGACAATTTTTCGTTCATTTTAAAAGAAAATCAAAACATATAAGACTTTTTACGATAATGAAAATATATATATTGGGTTCCAGGCATTCTTATTTAAGCCCTTTGGTATCTAAATGGCTTAAATAAAATCATCGGACTGCCTGGGATCCGAACCCTCGGCCCTTGGTATACAAGGCAGGCGCGCTACCAACTAAGCCAAGCCCGAGGGCGTTTATAGTTACATGTTTTTTAATAACACCTATATGATTTTGTTTTGATTTTCTTTCAAACTGAACGAAAAATGTCATTTTCTTCTTTGATTATTTCAAAAACTATTCAGTTTTCGAAAAAATGTCAAAGAATAACAACTTTTTAAAATTGAGTATTTTATCATATTATAACAAAAAAATTAAAAATTTCAAAATTTTTGAAAAAACTTTTTAGGTAAAGTACTATTTCCGGGTCACATATTTACTCCAAAAGTTGATAGAAATCTACAATTTTAGTGTAACGAGTATATACCGAATTTCACCAATCTTGCTGCTTGGGTTTTTAAGCAATCGAGTTCGCACACAAACACAGACATAATGCCCAAAATGGTTTTTTTGGACGCAGGGAGGTCTAAAACGCGTAGAATCAACAAAATCTTGAGGTCGAATTTTTTGACGATTACAATACTTTCTCTTTATATTCTATACGAGAAAATAAAAAGTTGCAAAATTAAGATTTTTTTTCTTCTCTCCTACTTCTATTAATCAAAGGATTGTTAATCGTTTTTTCTTCTTTATTATACCCGTAAGCCACCAGCCATTGGGCATTGTTAATCATTATAAATTCAATTTCATTTCTATCAATAGAATCATTAATAAATTGCCAAGTTGAAATACAGTAAATTCAGAGAGATTTAAGCAAAAACAAATGGAACTCATTTGATGTTTTTAATTTCGTGCTATTTCTGAGAATAACTTTAATTTACATGATGAAATGTTATTTCACTCAGATTTGGTAATTAAAAGTTTAAATAATTATTTTTACCCGTGCACAATGGAATAGTGACAAGACTTTAGTTCATTAATTCAGAGTTTTTTGATCGGTTCTCGTTTAAACAGATAAAAATGTATACATTTTTTTTTTAATTGAATTCAATAAATAATGTAAGATTACATGGATAAGAGATAGAATTATAAAACAAATTTATTTATTTATGCTGACTTATAAATATAATTGATATACGATAAATGCAGCTTTGATATACGTACAGTATATTTGTCTATTATTTTCATTCTCATTGGCAATTTATTGCATAATAATTTCTAAAATAATTGAGGTTACTGATTATTTTTTGTATCGTATTTTAATTATACTAAAACAAAATATATATATATATATATATATCTTTAATAAATTTACTAGTAAAAAATAAACTTTTGAATTTAAACACCGATAAAATTATATTATTTCACTTTAATTTGTATGAGGTTTCATTTTATTATTTCCCTGCATGGGGTTGAATTTTATAGGTGAAAGAAAGGGTTTGTTATGTATAATATGTAAAAAGAGAGTGATATTTTTCTTAGTGATGCCCACAAATTATTACGATTGAATGTTAAAGTATAAATGCAACCGCCTGAAGATAGGCAGCCGAAATGTCCAAAAAATAGTTTATTTTTTTAATAGCTCCATTCTAGTCACCCCCCCTGGTGGAAAAGTACAAAATCCAAATAAATTGATTAATTTTAAACATAATTTTCGTGTTTATTGAATTCTTAATCTCACTCTACAATCCTTAGTCTCTCTCGTTGATTTCTACGTATTATAATAACTCACAAAAATCTATATTATAATATTATCTAAATAAATATTAGCAGAACAAGATAAAAATGCCATCTGCGATTGGGAAAAGTTTTTATTAAATTTTAAGTTTCATAGGCATGAGTTAAAAAAAAAAAAAAAAAAAAAAACAATATATTAAATATTTTACGAGATAATTCTGTTTTGATATTTGCGCCTCTTCAACTCGAATTTTCCGTTTTTAGTCGGTAAAATTTTAGATATTTTCATCTATCGGGTCAACCAGTAACGAGAAATTTTAAATATATCAACTACCTATAATAACTAATTTTTAGTCGGAGAAAGAATTTGGTTTCACAAATGAAACTTTTTCGCATTATGAATATAGATTTTAATTATGAAAAAATAAATAAATAAATTTAATAGTCTAGTAAAAATAGCGAAAAGAGAATTACTTCCAGTTTTTTGTCTTGGATAATAGATAGAGAGCATTTTTCAATATTTTTATTTGACTTTCGTGTCAGTAGATAATACTTTGATAACGTGGTTAAAAATAAATATTATACAAGAGAGTATTTTTGGTAAGAAGTAAAAGTTTCTTGTTAGGTTATAGGTCAGGTTCAGTCTACAGAGAGGGGGAGAGAGAGGGAATGAAAGCTACCCCCTCCTAAATTTATTCTAGATATTTTGGATTCTTATTAAAATTTAGGCATTTTATAATTTTTTAGGGATAGGCCTGCTTTATAATAAATCGTTTTCAGAGGAGTAGAATTGTTTTAAAAAATTCTACGCCCCCCCCACAAAAAAAAAATCTAAGCTCATGACCGAGTCTGCAATAATTAAAACTAAATTTATAAAATTTTATAATGAATTAATAGATTCATTTAAGTCGCTTTACCAAAAAGTGATTCATTTTGTAAATATCTCTGGACTTTATAATTTAATAGTAGCCTACATGATTTTATCTAATCTATTCATTTTCTTGAATAATAAGAATAATCCAAATTCTCTGATGAAATCTGTTAAGAAGGAAATAGAGATATGGGAATCCGCTTAGGAATTTATTATGAAAATGGAAAGTGTAATTAAACTCATATGAGACGGCAAACTAATCGACTTTATCTCATTCTCTCTTAAAAAAGATAAATAAACAAAACCTGTTCTAGAGCTCCAGATACTTAATAAATTCTGAATTTCTTATTCACAACTTGAGAATTCCATTTGGCAATTCGTCTCTATGTATGTACTATTGGTAAATAGACAAACATGACTTTTAATGCAAATGTGACCCTGAAATTCAAACGTTGAGTAAAACGAGGTTTTATAAAAAAACGTTCAAAAACTATATCAATTTCTAACCCATTCGATTCAAGTTCAAAAAGAAAAGAAAATCTTAATTTTTTCATCTACGGCCATTTAGACCCCATTCCTATTCATTTCAAATTATTTGTAGTCAATTTAAATAAAATAAATTTTCCTCGCTTGGGTCGGGAAGCGTACCCCAGCCATGAGAAGCTAATAATGTCTTCTCTCTGAGCCACGGGTCACGGGCATATTTTTACTTAATTAATACTTTAGAATCTTCAGAAGAAAATTATTTTTTAACAAAATTTGTTCAAATTGAGGAATAGAACATTATCAGTAGATAATTTTCTATGAAGATTATTCTTAGGGATTTATTTTTTTTCTATTATATATCTATCAGTTGGATTGATTTTATCTAGGAATTATAAAAACTAATTATGTCCTTTCTTCTCATATGAAATCGAAAAAGTTTTATTTATTTTTCTCTAAGTACTATTGGTAAATAGAATAGAGGTCATTTCGGCTACTGAAGCCAATTGGCTATGATATTATTATATTTATTTAAATACATTTATCTATGGCTTCCGGCGGGCGTTCAAAGGACTTGTTTGTTGGGGGCCACCTATCCCAATTTCCAGCATCGCTTGGCGTTGCTTAACAACAGTGATCTTATCCCAGAGAGCATCTTATCGAAAAAGTTAAAAATTTGTTAATAAATGAAATTGAAGGTAATTAGTATTAGAAAAAAAAACACACTCTTGTCCCATTCACAGTCACATTCACACACACATAGACAGTCTTTTCGACAACTTAGGCCATTTAAAAGATAACCGTTATTATGAAAATATATACTGTATATTGGGGTCCAGGCATTCTTATTTGGTATCCAAATGGCTTAAATAAAATCATCGGACTGCCTGGGATCCGAACCCGCGACCCTTGGTATACAAGGCAGGACCAACTACGCCAAGCCCGATGGCGTGATTATTATTAATAGAATACTATTAATGATAAACCATATTAGAAATTTTTGAATATGAAAATTAAGAATTTAAATAATTTCTAGTTGGAAAAACTTTTAATTTGATTAAAAGAAAAGAAGTAAAATATGAAATAAATATAAAATTAAACCATTAATCATATCCAAGACAAATTGGAAAATAAAATTTCATTAAAATCTGCTCAGCTGAATTACTCGACATATGTCAAATAAACAAACACATCGACAAAACGAACTAAATGACTGATTAGTATTGAAATAGCTTAATTCAAGGCCGTAGCCAGGGGGGATCAAGGGGGATTGATCCCCCCCGAAATAAAAAAGATATTTATTTTAGTGCGCCCGTCTTACTTTGTTTTTATACACAACATAATAGTTAATCAATCACTACAAACAAAATTCTGGTAATGGTTTTCTAATAAATATATATGATAAGTAACACCATTTTATTTATTTTATTAAAACGATTTTATGATTTTCTACTGTTCCACCAAATCAAACCCCCCCCGAAATTATTTTCTGGCTACGGCCCTGGCTTAATTTGAATCTGTAAAAATCAAATTCAAAAAATGAATAAGAAATGAAAGAATGACGGTTTTTACTTAGCGGCTTAGAATAGTAGTTCAATTGCCGCCAAGGTGAACTTTTTTTTATATAAATTCAATTTAACATAATGAGTTTTTCATAACGATGTATTAATTTATCTAAAAACAAATTTAATATTAATTATAATTATTAAAAAGAATACCTAATATTGTTAAAATTAAAAGATAAGTAATTGTTAATGTAATTGGCAGGCTAATAGTTGAGAAAAATAAAAAAATAATTAAGAAGATAAGATTATCAGATTGTCATATTTTATGTGACATTTTCAAGTCATCTGGCTTATCAGTTCATTAAAAGTGAATAGTAAAGAAAAAAATTACCTGACAATGTCCAATTTGTTTGACACAAACGATAAATAAAGCTCATGTAATAGTAATTTATTTCGTAAATTTATTATTATGTTTCAAAAACACTCGCCACGTATAGTGAGGAACGAAGTTAAAGCACACCTAGGGTTTGGAAAAAACCGGAAAATTTTGAAAACCGGTTTTTCGGTTTTTCACAAAGCGGAAAACCAGTAAACCGGTTTTAAACCGGTTTTTTTTTTCAAATGTAAATCAAGGGAAAAAAAAATAAAAAAATACTCAAAGCAAAATTTTATAGAATTATTTTTTAATAACCGCGCCCCTGCCTGCCACTCCAAATGGCTTAAATAAAATCACCGGACTGCCTGGGATCCGAGCCCAAAAAAAATTATTATTACTACTATTCTGATCCAGTGCCTGCTTGAGGATTTGTTTACATTCATAGAATACAAAAAATACATAAATTTCTCTATACATTTCCTATGGGAGAAATCGTAACTTTATGAATTAATAACTCAAAAAATTGTAGGAATTTCGGGACCCGAGTATTTTTCCTGGACTCTCCATAACGTCCTCTATAAGACTGCAAAATTTCTGTTTCAAAATTCCAACGGAAAGTTGGCCAAACAGAGCGAGACAGACGGACGGATAGACCGACACTCCGCTATTATTATAAAGATCTATAGATTATTTAAGTACTAGAAAAAAGGAGAAAAAATATAAATAATCTATAATTTTTTTTTTTTATTTGTCCAAGGTCTTTTTCGGCATCTAAGGCCATTTAAACCCCATCTCTATTTATTTCAAATGATTTATAGCCAATTCAAATGAAATAAATTTTTCTCGCTTGGAACGGGAAGCGAACCAGAAACCCCAAACTACTAGAAGCTATTGTAATATCTTCTCTCTTAGCCATGGATCACGGGCTATATTTGAATACAAGCATTAATGAAGAAAAAATTTAAAAAAAAAAAACCGAATTCGGTTTTTCGGGAAAAACTCGGTTTCTCGGTTTTTGAAAATTAGCCAAAAAACCGGTATACCGGTTTCGGTTTCCACCGGTGTCCAAACCCTAAGCACACCCAATGCATTTCATACATGTTATTGTTCATAATAATGAGTTTATTGATAAACAATATTTACAAGACATAACATCAATTAATCAATTACACTAAAGTAAAGTGTTATTTCAGTGTAACTTTCTTTTTTTAGTATTTGAATCTCGTTCGGGCATTTTTTTGTAATTTTTCTCTGGATTTGTGATATAAAATGAATTTCTTATGAAATTACAAAAAAAAAGCCGCTGATTTTGGGAAAAAGCTGGAGATTTCGAGAAAAAAAGCCGGATGAGATAGAGCGCTTATGTCGGTATCGGTAGAACGCCTATGTTGGTATCGAGGGGCGCCAAAGGCATGCTCCGGCTGGGGTGGAGGGGGGGGAGGGGTCATCCAAATGTGGAAATAATATTAAGTGAGAATAATTTTTTCAAAATTTAATAGATAAAAATAAATTCTTCAAATTAATATATTTCTTTGAGAATATTTCTTACTCTTTTTAGCGATGGATAAGTGGTACGAAGAAGAGAGGGGGTTAGAGTTTTAAACCAGCCAGAAACAAGTCCAAATATTTTAAGATATATTCGGAAAATACGTATAAAATAAAATATATTCCAATTAAAAAAATCTGGTGTCGCACAGCACATAACTTTCTCTTACCTTAGGTAATCGAAAGTTGTGTTGTGTGCTTGTCACATCAGATTTTTCGTGTCGACGTATATTTAGTTTCCGCCGATATATTAGAATTCAAGATGTAAAATTTATATATAAACATATTCATATTTTGTTACCATGGCAACCATTTCTCCTATCTTTCTATGAAATACAAGAGTAAAGTGATCTTCACAAGATTTCAATGACAAAATGAGAATATACATTTTAAAGAGAATGTAAAAAATAATTGAATTTTGAATTAAACAAAAAAATCGTTGGAGCGAATTTAGAGAAAATCGGAAAAAACTGAAAAAATGCATCAGTAAAGTATTAGTACACTTTGGTCGATTTTGTTCAAAAGCTTAGTGTCACGTGCCAGGGGATGCCTAACTTAAATATAAAATTTCAACATCCAAGCTCTTTTCGTTCTTGAGTTATTTTGTTCACAGACAGACACACACAGATAGACCATGTCGCGAAAACTACTTTTTTTGATTCAGGGGACCTCAAAACGTGTATATCCGTCAAAATCTCGACATCGAATTTTTGACATGAATTCAATACTTTCTATATATTAACATATACCCGTATATAGAGGTAAGAGAAAGTAAAAATTCTCTTCAACAGCATGCATATATCAGTAGACAACTGTTTTGTGTTATTCACACGTTGCGCTAATCTCTAAAAATCACGGAAAAATTATGTTTCAAAGACATCAGTTGACATTTATAGAAAAGGACAGTTAATTTATTTATGTTGATAATATATCCAATAGGAGAAAATTACAGTAGGCAACCTATTTTCTCTATAGAAGATGGTGGATTATTATATTAATAATTTCCTAATAGGAATTATAAAAATTCAGGCTATTCTAATACCATTCACGTGTACATATGATGTAACATTAAATATTTTATATTTGGAGTTGTCGGGGACAAAATTTTTTTTATAATAAAAAAAACAGCCAAATTGCTGTTAATTTATATGAGTTATACTTCAATGATTACATTGACTGTGATTTGCTTTCGGAAATGTCAGTAATTTAAAGGATTAAAAGCGTATATTAAAACAATTCGAAATGATACTATTTTCGGTGAATAATGAATGGAGAATAAGATTAATAAAAGGCCGATATCTAAGCTTGATTTTTGAGTAGAAATTTGAATAATTTAATGATGAGGATAAATGTCAAATGTCGGATTGTAATCTTTACTTGTTGCTTTCCACGTAATAATTTAAATAAATTTTTAACAAAGCTTTTAGATTTAGAAATTTGGATTAAATTTCTACTATTTTTTAAAATAATTTTTTATCTCTTTTGATAATACTTTTATCTGTAATCATTTATTCAAAAATTGAATTCTTTCCTCAAAATATTCATATCCAATACAATTTTGTTTTTGTGATTTTATTTTTTATATCTAAATTTATTTTTTCTTTATTAATAATGATAAAAAATATCAGTTTGCCGATGTCTCTATCATAAGTCTTTAATTTTTTTTTCTGCAATTTTTTCAAGGTCTTGATGTTGATTTTGCTTGGTGTTAAAGATTTAATTCCAATATCTCAGCAGATTTCCATATCGCTGTTTCCTTTTTATAGGATTTCGTAAGAAAATTCATTTTTTGCTAAATAGAGAAGATCTATTTGAAAGACAACAACAAAAACAATTTTCTAATCATGCATGTAGCTAACCCAAAAACAACATCTACATAAATGTAGCTAAACATTTGTCATTTAAATTACATTAAAATATATCACCTATAATTTTTGGAGAGGACCACATTTTGTATTAATTATTTATTAAAAATATAAATACTGTACAACGTTTCGACTGCTTGTTCTGGAGTCTTTTACAAGTACAGTACTTGCTCCGACTCAAGTGAGCCGTTTTTAATTAATTTTATCTACTTGTCTTCTAATTGATCACACTTATTATATGAACTTTTGGAAAACAAAAGATAGTAAATTTTTTAGTTGCATTTAATTTGCAATCTTTTATTATTATGTGGATCAAATTACTCCTAATCAAAGTGATTGTTTATTTAAGAATACAATAGATTGCAGGCGCTATACACCACCGTAAGTTTATAACTTATTCAACAATTTAAAATATAGTTAACTAATTTATTAAATGTCAAATATTGTTTATACGCAAATAAAAGAAAAATAGCATTAACTTATCAGATAATGATTTAAGCAAATACAATTTGAAGATTAGCTGCGTCTTATATCAAGTCAGTCCCTTTTTCATATCCACTCATTTTTTTCAATATGTCAAAATTGTTGGCAGCAGTTAATAAAAATTTTTATTCCTTTTTGGATTTTGACTTTGAATTCTTTTTTGATTTGATAGTATTACTTTTTTTTTAATACCTCAAAACGGATTGTAATTTTTTTTTTTCCCCCCCGCCCCCGTTTGATAAACATTTTAGAATTGTGTTTGATCAATAGAATATTTTTTTGAAGAGGATTTTTTTTTTAAGAATTTGCCTACTATTCTTAAATAAAATTGGGGAAAATAAGTAAAATTAATTAAATTGAGATTTTTTCTCAAATTGAGAATTTTTCGCAATTCCTGGCAACAAGTTGAAATAAAAGGGAATCTCTTATGACATTGATGTAAATTGATACTAGATTATCTAATTATGAATAATTTTAGAATGATTCTTCATTGGGAAAAAAGTATATTTCCATGACAAATAAGCAAAGGTCAAGGGTACTCACGTGCGTTTAAATCCATGCTTGTCAGCGACGGTGTACGGTCTTCCGTAGAGCACCTTATCTCTTGGTTGGACAACTACGCCGATAGGTACTCCACCATCGTCGGGGTAATCCCTTCCGAGAACTACTTGGAGATCTTCATACGGGTCGTGAGGAACACGTGGTTCATGAACTGTCGAATGGGGGGTAGAGTTTGTGATCCAGCTATTTGACTATTAGCGACGATAGCTTCCGATGAGCCGTTGGTACGTTGTAAAACACGTTTTCGAAATGCAAGTGGTGTTTCGGCGAAACGTATCCGTCCATGACTTGGGGCTAGATTACGCCAATTGGCCGTCATGCCAAGCTCGAGTTGTAAATCGAGCACTAAACCGAGGGTGAAGAGCACGACGGCCGCGCTCGCACCCATAGTTAGACGTTCTTTAAGCTTCATAACAGCCCGGCGTAGACTGCCGCCTGGGCCTGAGAGCGGCGATGATAAGCGTTTGGTGCCGCCGTTGTTGGCGACGGTCGCCGCAACCGACGGTCGCATCGTCGTACCCGACGTCGTCGGGGCCGCCCCCGCCACGGCCGCCGTCCAATGGCCGAGGCATACCCCCGCCCCGGCACCTGTGACGACATAAAAACCAACTGATAACACAAATACTCTCCTCATCTAGTCTTTTCTCCTCAACTCAACAACAACAACCTAACACTCATACACATACATTTCTTTAAAGTGTCAAAAAATTAAATGGACAAATAAAAAGTTACCTACCGATGGATAAAGTTGAGGAATGAAGAGATTATTAAAAGAAGGGGCAGATAAGACTTTTCATTGTTGAAGTTTAGAACGGGAATATAATCAGGGCAGAGAAGTACCCTCCTGAAATGGATAACTTAAATTCGTTCATATTTCTACTCTGAAAGGTAGGCAATACAACTGACCGATTCGAGTTAGATTAGAGAGCTCTGAAGCAATTAATTAATTACATTCTTTTGCCTTCATTCCAGCAAACAATCTCCAGCCTAAAAAGTATGAAAGATTTAACCTCGGACCCACCCCCCGAAAATTTTTTCTGGATTCGTGGGTCAGGTATATAAATTAGCTAAAATCTGGGACTGATCGCACAGCACACAACTTTCTCTTACTTTCGGTATTTGAAAGTTGTCAGGATAAGAAACAGGAGAAGAAAAATCAGCAGTTAGTTGTGGTTGGGATCAACCTCAGAACAGATGGGATGATCCCAACTGGGATCGAAACGTCATCGTGATGGGAATAAAATAATGAAATACAACTAGCTGCTGATTTCTGTTTACTTAGTCTGATTGAACTACCATCTATACGTAAGTACTGCGTAACTATTGAAAGTTGTGTTCTGTGCTTGTCACATCAGATTTATTCGTTTTCCTCGATATATATTTAGTTTCCATCAGTAAATTAGATTTGAATTCAGATATAAAACATTTATAAATAGAAAAAAATATTTATATTTTGTAACCATTTCTCCTTTCTTTCCAATGAAGTCAGGAGTAAAATGATCTTCATACAATTTTGAGGGCAAAATGCGAATATACATTTTAAAAAAGGACCTAAATAATAATTGGTTTATAAATTTTAATTAAAATCATTGGAGTAAATTTTGAGAAAATGGGAAAATACTGAAAAAGTACAATACTAGATCTTTTGGTAGATTTTGTTCAAAAGCTTATTTTCGCACTCTAGGGGGGTAACATATACTTAAATATAAAATTTCAACCTTGTTGCTCATTTCTTTCATACTTTATTTTGTTCACAGACAGACAGACCATTTTGAAGGACTGGACTCAGGGAAGCTCAAAATGATCAAAATCTCGACATCGAATTTATAAGAAAAGTACATGCCAATTTTATTTATGGAATTTTCAGATAATAAGATTGTTGTTAATTTTTACTACTGTATTTTGAATAATTTAATGAAGAAAATTTCTTGGAGTTATAGGGATAGTTACTAGGATTATGTTTTCGTTTTGTACCCCATAAGGGTAGTTCACTTGTTTTAAAATAAACTGTTCTGATTGCTTTCAACACAAGCTTTAGCCTCTCATCAACAATTGAAAAATCATTAATAATTATGACAGAGAAATAAAAAATAATTCATTATAAAATTATTAAAACCTCCTTACAAAATATTCAATGAATAATTGAATAGAAAACTAAATTTTCACAGCATTTTGAGGAACATTGATAGAAATTAATATATATCCGTTTCCTTTTCATATTAATGTTTTCATTCATTAATTTCAAGGTTTCCTCTATTGAACATTTCGATTATTATTATCATAACTTGTTCATGTCATTAAAAAAAAAATTCCAATATATAATGTGATAATTTATTTCTCATTCATTGTATTTTAACGAAGGTCGGGGAGTGATAGAAATGAACGAATGTCATTTATATAAAACTCTTTTAATTTTTAGTTAATTATTTTGAATTATTTACTCCTATTTTATTCACTTGTAATTGACTTTTTTCATATTGGTTAAAAAAAAAAATCAACTTTTAATTACTGACAGAATAATACATTGCGAGAGGCACTAAATTCTAAATAATTTAAATAAATATAAGTGGGTAACTTTTCATCAAAGCCTAATAGCAAAATAAATATATGTCAAAATTTTGTTAGGCCTACTTAATTTTTTTTTACTTTCTATTACCTATATAATTATATATTTTAATATATTTAAAGAGAAAGTAGTGGATTCATGTCAAAAATTAGTTGGAAATATATGTTTTAAGGGCCCCTGGGTCCCACCAAAATGATCCGTTTGTGAACAAAATATCTCAAGAACGAAAAGATGAAGTGAATGAAATTTTATATTTAAGTTAGGTATCCCTCTAGAATGTAACACGAAGCTTTTGAACAAAATCGGCCAAAAAGTACTAGTACTTTACTGATGTACTTTTTCAGTTTTTTTTTTCGATTTTCTCAAAATTCGCCCCCATGATTTTGATTAAAATTCAAAAATCAATTATTTTTTAATGGGATTGGAGAATAAAAACCAGCAGATTAATCGCTCCACCTGATGTCCTTTATTTGGCAAATATTTCGACGCATATGACATGCATCATTCTCAGTGCCACGAGGATGTAATAGGTGGGCTTGGTCCAAAAATTATTTAAATGCTTTAGGGGCGTCATACATGTTTTATTGTGAGGTGCCTTCTTTTTGCTGATGACCGCTCTGATGCAGAATTGATATTATAATAATAATATAATAGATAGATAGATAGAATAAAGAGCGGTCATCAGCAAAAAGAAGGCACCTCACAATGTATGACGCCCCTAAGGCATTTAAATAATTTTTGGACCAAGCCCACTTATTACATCCTCGAATCATTGAGGATGATGCATGTCATAAATCGAAATATTTGCCAAATAAAGGACGTCAGGTGGAGCGATTAATCTGCTGGTTTTTATTCTCCAATCCCATTACTCTACTCATCCTAGCCTACTATATAATCTGCAATTATTTTTTAGATGCTCTTTAAAATGTATATTCTCATTTTGCTCTCAAAATTGTTTACTCTTGTACTTTATAGAAAAGATAAGAGAAATTATTGCCATGATAACAGAATATAAATATTTTTCCATGTTTCTAAATTGTAGGTCTTCAATTTTAATATATCGGCGGAAACTAAATATATGTGGACACAAAAAATCTGGGGAGACAAGCACAGAACACAACTTTCAATTACGAAAGATAAGAAAGTTGTGCTGTACGACCAATCACACCAAATTTTTATTAAGTCTTTTCGGCATATTCAAACTTTTAAACGATATAGGCCTACATATAAATATTACAAAACAAATTATCCAGACATATTTATTTACAATATTTGGTATCCAAATAAATTTTCTATCGGATTGCCTGGGATCCGAACCCACTTCACCCCTTGTCTTTTAGGTGACCAATATTGTCACTTGTCAAAACCTATAAACTCTCGGTCAAGGGAGTCCCTTACCTAATTAAAGGAAGTCATTAATGATAAATATAATTATTTTTTTTTGAAATCAAAATTCACAAGATGATAGATAATATAGGTAGCCTAATTTCCCCTTGAAAATGTTTTTTCTTTTCTATTAATCTGTTAGAAAGCAATTCCAAAATAATTAATTGTTATGAAATATGATGTTTTTAATTGCGGATTTGTAAATGGCTCCTCCTACTTGTTCTTCTTCTAATTCCCAAGAGACTTGCATTTCGGTGGCCATTTATCAAATTTCAAGCCAAGTACATTTTAGAATTAAACTTGATGCTTAAATATGGGTATGGTAAATGGGAAGAGAAGAGTAAGAGACGAGAAGGAGGGGGGGGGGATTTTTACGAGTTATTTCACACTTAATCGAGTATAAAACGCAAAAAAGAAAAACGAATAATATTATTCCATTCAATGTAGATGAGCAATAATAATAATAAGGAAATAAATTTTTCTATTTCACCAAATTTTATGATGTAATGTTATTATAATTAGTTTAATTAATCAATATATAACCCTATTTGTCAAATTTAAAATATTTTAGTTATATAATTTACCAGATGTAATTCCTGACATTATCGTCTTAACATACATAATATGCCTTTGTATAGTGTTATTATAAAAATAAAATTATCCTCGGACTTTCAAAACTCAAATAAGCAAAAAAAAGTTACTAAACTTAGAAAGTAAGATTTCAAAAATTAGACAACAAATAAAAATATAATAATCTATAGTGAGCAAC